>JANRGW010045069.1:0-14568 GCA_024733675.1 Psilopsiagon aymara | reverse complement strand
TGTCTTTCCTAAAGAGCCTGTAACCTTCCATTCCAACACACCAGTCATAGGAGCCATCCCACCATGTTTCTGTGGTGACTATACTATCATACCCCCCTAGATGTACACACATCTCTAATTCCTCTTGTTTGTTCCCTATGCTATGGCCATTTGTATAGAGGCATCTGAGCTGAGCTCCAATTGAAGCAGACTCATTGGCTGTAGCAGCTGGAATATCTCTAAGTCTGCAAGGCTATTTGAAGTTAGGCAAGAGTTAAGTAAAAGCAGAGAAAATATTTAGAAATATGTTTTGGCAGAAATGTATTTTGTCAAAAATACCTTGCAAAGATCTGGTTTGTCCCTGGGGAAACTATTTCTAGGAAAAGAGATACGTAGATTATTCAGAAATCATGAGTATAATGAAGACATCTCAAGTCAATATGGGCCACCAACTTTTTTGACAGATTCAGGTTCCTGTTCTCTAGGAAAAGTAAACAGTGATTTCATCTATTTACTCTGTTGAACTAGATTTCCTGCAGATTTGTATTACAGAGTATGTGAGGGTCTGGTAGTCATTACCCTCTTAATTTCAGAGCATCATCTGATGGTTTACAATATCTGTATTGATATAGTGTGCGGCTCTTTTCCTGTTAAATGCAACAGTTGGGGTAGTTGTATTAGATGGCTGCAGTGGCTGTAAGTCTGAACTGAGAATCAGAGAATACAAGCTTTTTCTCTAGATTTTTTTTTTTTTTTTAATTGGCCTTTTGTATGTCTGGATGCAAATTACTCACTTCTGCCCCAGCTCTTTCATCTTTTAAAATGAAGGTAATTATAACAATTTTCCACATTAAACACTTTCAGATCACCAATCCATGCTGCTACTTAAGAGTTAAGTATGACTTATTGTTAAATTCCCCACTTCTGCCATGATCCCTGTGCAGCATATGAGCCTTGAGCACACGCTTCACTGACTTTCTAAATTGAAATAGACTGAAGCATATGTTAAACATCTGTCTTTAATTGGGGATCTATAGATGGAAAAGAAGCCATGAAGCATTTTGATGTCTCTGAATTAAAATTTACTTCTTCCAGTGTACACCAAGTTTCATGTTTGTTCATCCTCAGGGAAAGATTAGAAAGCTTGTCTTTCTAAGAAGTCTTTTCCGAGATGAGCAGTGTACAATATTGGAAAGGTTGGGTTAGGGGTTTTGGTTGATTGGTTGGTTGGTTTTTGTTTGTTTGGGTTTTTTTGGTTTTATTAGCACAAATAAACTGTGAATATATTTAACTGCTTACAGTTAAATTGCTAGTTTACTTAGTTAGTCTGAACTAGAAAAATAGTCCTATATTATTGTTTTTTTCCTCCCACCCCATAGACTGAATCCATATTATGCACCTCATTGATCCGATTTAATTCATTGCTTTTTTTCATCTATTGATTGAGTTGATTGGTTTGTCATGGAGACCTCACTTTTAGATAGAGGTTCATGAGAGTAACTGTCTCCATTTCATCTAGTCAGTCTCCTCTTACACTGTAAAATTTTGTAGCAGATACTCATCTCTAGCATTAAATAGGTTTCAGTTTATGAAGTCCTGAATTACTCTGTTAATATTGTTGCAGGTTCAAATCATATAAGAACTTGCTAATACCATGATTAAACGAGAATGGAGAATTATAGCAGTTCACATTTCCAAAAAAACAGAAATGGCAGAAAAATCAGTGTAACTTTGCATTCCTCTGGACAAAGCAGATGTGCTCTGTTTTGGTGTAATGGTACTATCATGGTAACTACTGTTGTGCTTCTAATAAAGAATTTATTTTGTAGCAAATACTCAGTGTTGTATAGGCTGTTGTAGTCTGTGAATTAAATTTTTATTAAAACTGTGCTATATTTGTAAAGGACAAAGGAAGGCAAGTTTAATAAAATGCCAGAGCACTGATATTCCCTAGGCTCTAATGTGTACTGAAGGATCGTTGGTAGGACTCTTCAAAGAGTATATTTAACAGTGGAATCTTTAGTTTTAGAAAGCTAAATGTCTGAACTAGATAAATGGAGACTGAATACTTTTATAAACGGTATGGGTTTGGCACTTTTAAACTTGTTATAGCAGTATGCTCTTAAGATATTTTGCTGTTTATTATGAGTGTGTAGTTAAATGGAAGCTGAGTTTGTGGGAGCCACTTAAATGTGAGAGAGGAAAATGGTGTTCAAAGAGTTGGTTTTTGATTTATATGGTACAGCAAGATGTATGCATGTAATTAAATCCTGGGCTCCAGAAGCAAATTACACAGAATGAATTGAAGATTGGAACCCATTTTATGTATAGTCAGCATTTGTAAGGATTTCATGTTGTTAATAAAATCTGTGTAAGTATGGGCATTAAGATAGCTAAAGATGAAATACCTGAATAATGGGTCTCAAGTAGAGCAGGTTCACAATAGGAGGCTAGAAATCATATATGGTTTGGATCCAAGTTCAAATAAATCAGTGAAGACTAGCAAGTTACTGTCATTTTTGCTTTGAGGAATGACTGACATGCTTGCTATGTTTGCCAGCTCTTATTAAAGGAGTTTACTGCTGCTTGAAAGCATTAATCTAACTGTTAAGTGGGTAGAAATGTACAGAACATCACTCTGCTTACTTAGTAAATGATTTTATTTTGCACGGTTGCTATACAGAAATGCAGTACAAGAAAACTTACTACAGTTGCTGTAACATAACAAAGAGATTAAAGGTACATACCTTCTATGTGACAGCTACATTTTGTTTTCTGGGGAGTGTTTTGAAGCATTTATTTTCTGCCAGAAAAACAAAACCAAATAAAACCCAAAACCAAACTAAAAACCCCTTCTGGTCTGACACATTGAAGTTTTGTGTAAGAAATAACAGTGTAAAATTAGTAGACCACATAATGAACAATTCAGAATTTCTAATTTCATCTGAGGCTTGTATTTACAAATTAAGTTAATGGTAAGCTAAATGGCAAATGCAGATTTGAATGAGATAATAGGCTTTTTTCTTCTTGAAAAATTTAAATAGTGGGATCAATTATAAAAACTATATGGGAGAGCTAAACTTCTTGAACTATTAATTTTATTTATTGTCCTATCCAAACCATCCAGTAACTGAAGCCGAGAAAAGTAGTATTGATTGCAGAGAATGGTTTGAAAGAAGAGTATTTAATGACATGTGCAATGAGATTATTGAAAATACTCAATAGCCTCAACCGGGCTAAAGAATGTGTTTTTGCACTTAAACACTGTAGATGTATTTTTAGAAGAAACTGGACTCTTTATGTATTCTGTCACTTGAAATAAGATGTATAGTGAAGATATGCGGATATTGAAGGTTCTCCAAGCCAGACTGGCAGCTCCATATCACACAACAAATTAGGAATCAGTCAGAATCCTGGAAAAACTGGATATTTATAACCAAAAGCTTTAATATCCCCAAAGACCTGCTTATGGGCCCATGTTGTGAGGAACTAAGTGCCTTTCACCATTCAAAATTACTCCAGCTAATTGCAGATCCAGAATAAAGCATTCACTGCAAATCCAAGCTGGAATAAGCACAGACGTCTAAGAGGGTGTTGATTTTATTTAATTAGTTTTCAGTTTATAATGTTTAAAATACAACTGTTTTATATGTGAAAAAAATAAAAGATAATGTATAAATGTCTTTTTTACAAGAAAAGGTTGCCATACTTGCTGCCTTCTCCTTTATTGTGCAGCCCTTACTTGGAGGGCTGCTGAATAAAAGCTTATCTTGAAGAATAAAGGCCATAGGCAGCAAGTGGAAAATCTCAAATAGAAAACTGAAGTTTTATGCTTGCTAATATATCTGATACCTTATTGGAAAGACATGTTCTTTTCAGAATATAAATATAACTTAAATAAAGCTCTTTGCACTGTTGCAAAAGCATGTGAGAGTTTAATAGCATGAATCCCAAGTAACACGATGATGTGTCTTAGTTAAATCTGATGGGACCGCCATGTGCAGATGAAATGGGACTAGTATTGGTAATTTCCTGAACCTACTGTTCACCTACTATTCAAATCTTGTGATACATTACTCTGGGCTGCCTTGGGGTCACCAGGTAGCCTATAGCTACGGAGGCATCTGTGTTACTGTTGACGCTGTTTGCTGGTGCACCATGTGGTGCGCCGAAGTTTCAAGAAAGATAGTTATTTTTTTTAGTTTTGCTCTGTGTCTGCTTAGACAGTGAAGTTAAGCTCAGAGCTAGGCTCCCAGAGAGGTGAAGGACATTTCACTTGACTATCTCTGTCCCAAGACTGGTACTTATCATGCAAATAAGAACAAGTTGCTTGTAGAATATTTCCATTACCTTTGCTACTGATATCCCTTTCTGTAAGAAGGTGATATGCAAAGCCTGAAAATCTGCTTATATCATGCACAAGATAATGTAAATGCCAGGATATGTAGTAAAAATACGCAATTCTAAATTTGGGAGTAGTAAGTCCAGTTGGAAGTCTGTAAGATCCCTCTGCATTTAAGTCTATAGGTAAATGTGCATAGTAAAAGCCTTAATTATTGGCTAGGTATGTGCATAAATATTTATATGCTCAAGTTAATGCACATACACATATAAGCTTTTATGCAGATATAACTAAGGAATATCTTAATGAAAACAAAAATGAGAGAGTAGAAAATATGCTGACGTTGAGTTTCTCATAGCAGATGTGGACATAAACAAAACAACAGGCTTGGTAAACCTGCTGACAAATATTTGAATTACCTTTAGGATTTTCTATATTCTGAGCATGTAACTGTAGCTTTGTTTATGCTCTCTGAGCCCAACACATTTTGGTAGGCAGAACAGCAGTGAATTGAGCCTCTGACAGCTCTTGAAATTCATGTTCTATTGTTTTCAAGTTGAATGCATTCTGAAATCAATGAAAGAAAATGTGCAAATTTTATATCTGTTTAATACATTTCTACAAGAAGAGGTCAAATGAAGTGGAACATTTCATTTTCAGTTATCTTGTGTTTGTAGTGGAACAATGATCTGAGTACAATGAGAATTGCGTTGATCAGATCAGACTGATAGGCTGGGAATGCGCTTGCCATGGGTAGACATGTACAGAGCTGTGATATCCATAACACAAAATACATCTCCTATGCAGTTAACGTACTGCTTGTAGATTCAATATGTTCTGGTTAGTTACTTTCATGCTTTACTAGGAGTTTTATTTTGTGATAACTTAAGTGTTGCAGTCCTATTTTCTATTATTGGGAAGTACATAAGGGTACAATAGTGGGTGTCTACCCATGCATACATGAATACACACACATATATACATGCACACATGTTCTTAAGGCATCTTCCTCTGATGGCAATAACATTTAAAACATCCACTGCCTAGCATGATGGTTGGTGAAAAATGTGTCCAGTTATGGGATATCTCATGCATTCATGGAATTTAGTTGACTTTGCCAATAGATACAACTTGATCTATATATATAAAAAGAAGGTAATGAAAAGGCTTTCTGCAATGTCTTATACAGGTTTTAGCCAGTAACAGAACTTAAGCATGTATTTCATTGAATATTTTTGTTTTAGTTACTATTTTAATTTGTTTTTATCTTTTCTGCAAGAAGAAACTTCCATTAGCTCCAGTTAGTAGAAAGTTCCATGAAGACAGTGATGACATATGAATGAGAAAGACAAAACCTGGTTTCACTTTATTATCTGGTTTAGGTCACATGGTCTCATAAGCAAAATTAATAGTTATTGGTAATAGATAGTGGGTGTCATAAAATTTCTTTGTCTCTTTCAGATATTGAATATCTGGGTGGAGAAAACTAAAAACCATTCATGTGCAGATTAGAGTGTTCAGAAAGTAAAAGTTTTGATTGTCAGTGACTTCTGCTTACCATTTTTTAATCTAGGGTTCAAACATTTGAATGTCCTCAGCTTTGTTCTCTTATTTCTGGGGTTCAAAGTGAAGTCTATGTAGAAAAGCTTACCAGCCATGCTAAGAAACCTGTGCTGAGCTGCAGTTTTATTCTGGTTTACTAAAGTTGCAGAGGTAGGACCTCTTCTCAGATCTCACAGACCCTGTAGCCTAACTGATTAGGGGGTGGACAGCTGGAAATCCCATCAAATTTTGCATGTTGAAAGTTGCAGAGTATTCTGTGGGTAAGCAAACGCAGTTGGAAAGTTTGTCCTGTAAATTTAGGGTGCTAGAGCCTCTTAGGAGGTGAAGCAAAGTTTCTCTGACAGACCCACTCCATAAAGTACAAATAAAAGCAACTTTCATGTGCAGTGAATGTTGTGAAGACCTCCAGTTGCCCCTTTTTTACCTGTACAGATGAATCATTTCACTCTGTTGAATAGATCTGACAGATGATGTGGGAGGAACGGGCAAAAGCCCAGAAATCTCAGTCTGAATCTTATCTTTTGTATATAGCAAAGATAATCTGACTTGTATATATTGCAATGGGAATTATTTAGCTTCCTTTGATGCTTCTGTAAAGCTTCCTCAGGTGCACTTTTTTTATTGTTTTGACGATAAAAGGCAAAACCTGTGTGTTGCCTGAATAGTTATACCTGCTGCCGAGGGACGAAAAGGTGCCAAGTTCTACTCAACAGATTCTTATTTTAGTCTTCACTGTCTTTTTTTCTGCTGGACTAATTCAATATGTACCAGTTGACATCTTTGCCTACTTCCTTCTCACAAAGCTGTATTCATGGTAGCTGTTTTGAGCCATGACTTAAGAAAGTAATTGATCATGAGAGCGGACTCTATTTAAACCAGTGGTCACTTTTTTCCTATTTATAAATAAAGTACAAAAGTGTCACCAATTAGGTCCCAAACTTCACACCCAAATACTTGTTTTCCAGACTTGGTTTTGATATTATAGAAAGAATCTGAGGTGTAGTATACACTGGGGAGACTGATGTAGAGGTGTTCTTCCTGGAGAGTCTGCTCAAGAAGTCTTGGGGAGTCTCTCAAAACCCCTTAAATATTAACAATAAGATAGATGAGTGGATTTCAGAGGTGAGCACACAATAGTATATCGTAAGGCTTTGCTTTACAAGTATAAATCTCAGTTCTTTGCTAAGGGTCTGGTGCATAAGCTCTGCACAGCTGCTGGTAAAGAGGATAGAAAATGAAGCAGCCCTAGAACTACCACTAGTTCATTAAAATCAGCCCTAATGACTGCAGGCCACTAGTTGTCATGGAGGAATAATAGGAAAAGTGTGATGTAACGTAGCTACCTACAGTATGCTTTAACCTAAGAATGTGAATAATGCCGCTCTTATTGGTTTGTGCAATGTTGAATTAAGTCAAAATTTGAGATAGGTGAAAGACAAAGCAAACATAGAGTAAACCATACTAAGGAAATCTGCCATAACAGGACAGTTGTAATATCATCAGGATATCTCCAGTTTTCTACAGGTGATCAGTTTTAGTTCATTCCTAGGGAAGAAGAGGGCTTTAAATTAATATGCTTTATATAAATTCATATCTAAGGTGAATTCTAGTTTGTAATCCACTGTGAGGAAAGTCAACTACAGACCAGCAGATGTACAGCTGTTGAATCTACTACTTCTACATCTGATCTGATTGCAAGAGTTTGAGCAACATATGCAGAAGGTTATTTGTATACATAATCTAGATACCTGTCTTTGTGAAGATGGTTTAAGCCTCTTTTCTTCAGTACTAGTCACTCCTGCTGAGGTCCTCTGACTTCATGCCCTGGGTTCATCAGTAGCAGTCATTTTTCTCCTTCTTGGTAGCTGGTGCAGTGCTGTGTTTTTAACTTTCGGCCTGGGAGCAGCGCTGATAACACCAGTGTTTGCAGTTACTGCTTGGAGCGTTTTGGTCTAGCCAAGGACTTCCTGCATCTTGTGCTCTGCCAGGGAGGAGGAGAGGCTGGGGGGAAGTGAAGACAGGGAGCCTGACCCAGGGTGACCAAAGAGCGATTCCATACCACGGCACGTCATGCCCAGGATGGAAGGAACTGGGGGCAGGAACCCGGAAGAGTTCAGTTCATGGCTTGGTCGCCGGGTGGTGAGCAGTTGTATCCTCTTCACTTGTATTTCCCTGGTCATTATTATTTTTATTGGTGGTAGCAGCAGTGGTTTTGTGTTACACCTTAGTTCCTGGACTGTTCTTATCTCAGCCTGTGGGAGTTACATTCTTTCGAGTCTTCTCCCCATTCCCCCCTGCCCTCGGAATAGGGGCAAGAAGGAAGGGGAAGTGAGTGAGCAAACTGCATGTTTTACGGCTTAAACCACGACACCGCGCTACACAAGATTTTGTAGCTGTGAATGGGAGTACCATGATTTCCTGCAGCTTGTAACCACTGATGGCTTTTAAGTAAATTCATATCAAGCAACAGAAAGGTCTAGTACAGGAAGCAGAAGCATTTGCTCATCCCATGGAGACACTGAGCTCACCTTCTCTTTAAGATATAATTGGTACCTTAGTTGCAGTTTGATTGTATGAAGGCTTTCCAATAGAGCAAAACAGAATTTCAATGTACATATTTTTCAGTTGCTTCCTTTGCTTGTCCTAAAACCCTTCAAAAATTCTGAAGGAGGTTGCTCTTTAGAAAAAAGAAAATGAAATTAATTTTATTTCAGAAGGGACAAAACATTGTGTGGAATTGGATAGTTGTGGAATACATCGTTGCCAACCTGTGTGGCCAGAACATGCAGCCGCAGTGTCTTCTCAATAGATGCAAGTGTGTTGTGCTGCAGTGTTCTATGGGACTGTGATGTTACTGTTATGGTTTGTTATGATGATTGAATTATAACTCTAAAGAGCCTGGGCTTGATCCATGACCTGATGCAGTTGCAAGAAGTTGTGCTTGTGGCAGGTGATCCTGCTGGCAGCAGTGCAAGGTGTGCATCGAAAGGCCGCAAGGTCAGGGTAGATCCTTGGCCTCAGGCAGCTTAGATGGACTTCCAGGCTGATACTGAACTGCTGCTGCAGTATTTAGGAAGAAATCCTAAATATCAAGGCTTAATATTTCTCACAATTCATGTTGACCGAAAACTGGAGTCTGTTAACACCTTTTTTTTTTTTCCTAGCAGCATGTATTTTTTGAACAGAAGGTTCAAACCCATTCAATATCATTGTAGTGGATTTTCACAGGAGTTTATTAAAGGTAGATGGTATTCAGAAGGCATGGACTTGCGTTATTTTTTTTGTCAAACCTTAAATAGCTTAGGTTTCTGGATCTCAGAAATACAATCCCTGAAAATTTTTTCTTTTCTTTTTTTCCTCTGAGCCACTGATGCCCACATTAGGATGCATAAGGCCTCATTTGAAAAAAATTACTTTTAAAACCAAAACTCTTTTCAGCTCCAGGAGATGTACATGATTAAAGACTTAATAAGCACTTTAACAATCACTCAGGCTGTAAGAAAGAGATATATTAATGGAACAAGATCAGCGAGAATCAGTAATTTGCTGGAAGACCTCAGAGGAAAGAAGTCCCTCTGGCTTTTAAATTTTGAATCTGCATTGAGATGCTGTGAGTGCATCATGAACCCCCCAGCTATGAAAGTACCAGATTGAAGGGGGTTTTGTTTGCTCTTTAAACCTGCAGCTCCTTAACATCTTGTCACTTACTGCTTGCTGTTTGAGCTAGGGCTTTTTACTGTAGCTTTTTTTAACAGACTGTGTATACTTCTGCTTCTCTTTATATAGTTCTTCTTTCTCCTATCATGTATTTGAGTCTCAGTGTAAGATGTTTATGCAGAATGGCTACCAAAGTTTGGCAAGGCTAGGAAAGAGCGCTGACTAATGAATTAATTGCTCCAATAGAAAATTTTAAGTTGGTGGATAAGGAACTTGGTACTGTCCTTGCAGGTGAAAGTGGTTACCAATTAATTAGGTTATTTAGAGAAATGGCTTGAAAGTGGTTTTGTGTGGGCTGCCGCTAACTTGTCAGGATTAATCTGTCCAGAAGGCAGCACTGATATGTTCTGAGACCCGAGTAAGCAATAGAAGTCTCTCCATGTCTGGAAGACTGAGGGGCCTGTGTGCAATGTGACTGCTGAACCATTCAATGCCTATCAGTTCATGTGATATGTAAAGATCTGATATTACTCCATACTATGTTGTCCCATGGAAGGCTGCAAGCTACTGGCTACAAAGCGTGGTTTCTGTATCATGAACAATTTAATTAAGAACCCAAACAAAACTGAACCAGTCCCAAATGGGGAAGAGCACCTCTCCATCTTGGTTGAGATTGGTCACAAGAATTAACATTGTTTGGTCTGTCTTTGAGATGCACATCCGTCTTTATCTTGCAAACAGTCTGCTTTGTTTTGCTTAGCCCTTCATTGTTCTCTTTACAGTTCCCAAGGCTTTGGCATGACCAGGGCAGTAGCAACTGGTGTTTTCTTCACTGTTCCCAGGGCTTATGTTGGACCTGGGTGATAATGCCTGAATCTGTTCTGTTAACTATTTCTATCCTGTCACCCACATAACTAAGGTACAATCATAGAGTCACAGAATAGTTAGGGTTGGAAAGGACCTTAAGATCATCTAGTTCCACCCCCTCTGCTGTGGGCAGGGACACCTCACACTAAACCATGTCACCCAAGGCTCTGTCCAATCTGGCCTTGAACACTGCCAGTGATGGAGCATTCACAACTGCCCTGGGCAACCCATTCCAGTGCCTCATCACCCTCAATAAAGAACTTCCTCCTTATATCCAACCAAAATTTCCCGTTTTTAACTTGTTACCCCTTGTCCTAGCACTACAGTCCCTAATGAAGGGTCCCTCCCCAGAATCTCAATAGGCCCCTTCAGAGGCTGGAAGGCTGCTAGGAGATCTCCACGCAGCCTTCTCTTCTCCACACTGAACAGACTCAACTTTCTCATCCTATCTTCATACGGGAAGTGCTCCAGTTCCCTGATTATCCTCGTGGCCCTCCTCTGGACTTGTTCCAACTGCTCTAAGCCCTTTTTATGTTGAGGGTACCAGAACTGCACACAGTGCTCCAAGTGAGGTCTCAGGAGAGCAGAGTAGAGGGGTAGAATCACCTCCTTCAACCTGCTGGTCATGTTCTTTGTGATGCAACCCAGGATACAGTTGGCTTTCTGACCTGCAAGCGCACACTGAAGCCAGCTCATGTTAAGTTTCTTATCAACCAACGCCCCCAAGTCCTTCTCCACAGGGCTCCTCTGAATCTCTTCTCTGCCCAACCTGTAGCTGAGCCTGGGATTGTGCCAACCCAAGTGTAGGACCTTGCACTTGTCATGGTTAAACTTCATAAGGTTGGCATCAGCCCACCCCACAAGTGTCAACGTCCCTCTGGATCCCATCCGTTCCCTCCAACATATCAACAGAACCACCGAGCTTGGTGTCATCAGCAAACTTGCTAAGGGAGCTCTCAATCGCACTGTCCATGTTACCAACAAAGGTGTTGAACAAGATCAGTCCCAACACCTATCTCTGAGGGACACCACTCATTACTGGCCTCCAGCTGGACATTGAGCCATGGTTCACAACTTTTTGCATGCAATACAATACAAAACTACTACTGCTACCACCATCAATGATAATGATAGGGGAATAAGAAGGGAAGAGAATATAAAACTGAAAGTAGAAAACGAAAAGAAAACAATAAACACAAGTGATGCACAATGCAATTGCTCACCACCCAGCCTGACCGGAGGGGCATTTGGTCCCTTCCATGTAAGTCTGCCCAGTTTGTTTACTGGGCATGATGTGCTGTGGTATGGAATACAACTTTGGAGAGTTTGGGTCAGGTGTCCTGTCTCTGCTTCCTCCCAGCTTCCTGTGCTCCTCTTCACTGGTAGAGCATGAGACTGAAAAAGTTATTAATTTGAGTAAGCATTACTTAGCAACAACTAAAACAACCGAGTTATAGTGTTGTCCTCAGACAAAAGTCAGAAACACAGCACTGAACTGCTACTAAGAAGGAGAAAAATAACTGCTACAGCTGAGCCCAGGACAAAAGGAAAGAACAACAAAAAAATGGTTTCTGATTAATTTTGTCTGTTATAACTAAACATCACATCAAGCTGCATCCATTGTTCCTGTACATTCTTCCCTCAACAAAAGTGTTTCAGAATTTATAAGCCTTAAAAGAGAGTCCTCAGTCCTTACTTGCTCCTGATTGCTAATCCTTCCCTCCATTTCCTAAAATTCTGCATGAATTTTGTTATCAAAACATGAGCACAAAAGAAAGGGAAAAGATATTAAATTTTTTTTCCCATTTCATGGCTTGATGCCATTGCCAATGATGACAGCAGTTATATTTCAATGTGTTTCCTTCTGTCATAAATGGAATCACAAACTGAATTTGTACAGGTACTTCTAAAGGTTCTGTCAGTTTTTGAACACCAAAGTATTTCCCATGTACAGTATTCACACAGGAAATTAACAGTGAACTTTTAGATTCTTTTTGAAGTACTTTTCTTTCTAAACTCAATATAATGTCAGAAAATAAGGTCTAAGATTCCACAGTGGAGTTGGAAGGGGTGAAGAAAAGTTACATATCAAAAGTGGGAACTTCTTAAAGCCCAAATCTTTCCTTTGTGGGTTTGTTAATTAGTTAATTTTTTTATTTGTTAATTACTTATCACAGTACTCATTTGTTAATATGTTAATTAGTTATCACAGTACTCATATAGGACATACAATACTCAGTGGGTAAAGCTACCTTAGAGGAGCTTTCCAAAGAGACCAAAAAAGTATTACATGATTCTTTAAAAGCTAGTATTTCCTTTTTGCTACAACTTGCTTGTATTACTTCATGGTACACAAAATTTCCCACTTCCTAAGTAAAAGGTGTTATTTTTCAACCAATATGAAAGAAACACAATCTTTCTTAGGCATTGTGGGATTCAGGACACTGCACATCCCCAATTACAGCTTGATTGCAAGCCCTCTCAATCATGTGACATGGAAGAAGAATGATTTTAAATGGGGCCCTGAGCAACAAAAACCCCTTTGAGCAAATGAAACAAGAGATAGTTCATGCAGTAGTCCTTGGCCCAGTCCAGAAAGGGCCAGAGGTGAAAAATGTTCTCTGCACCACAACAGAGGAGAATGGTCCTACCTGGAGCCTCCAGCAGAAAGCTCCATGGGAGACTGGAGGTCAACCCTTCAGCTCTTGGAGTCGGGTAGACAGAGGATCCGAGGCCAGCTGTAGCCCAAATGAAGAAGAGATACTGGCAGCCTATGAAGGGATTCGAGCTGCATTGGAAGTGTTTGGCACTGAAGCACAGCTCCCATGGTAGGGGGTAAGGGGTGGATACTGTCCTAAGTTCAGTTAGCAGCAGTAATTTTTTTTACTTCTTAGTAGCTGCTGCAGTGCTCTGTTTTTGACTTCCAGCTGAGGAACAAAGCTGATGACACAGATGTTTTTCGTTGCTGCTCTGTAATATTTAGTCCGACCATGAGAATCTCATGCTCTGCGGGGAGGAGTGGAAGCTGGGAGGAAGCAGAGAGACGACACCTGACCGAAACTAACCCAAGACGTATTCCATACCAGCGCATGTCACGGCCACCATACAAAATGGGGGCAGGAACTCAGAGAGGTTAGATCAGTACTCGGTCAGGCTGGGTATCGGTAGGCAGCTGGTGAGCAGTTGTATTCTCTTCTGGTTTTATTTCCATTATCATTATTATTGATGGTAGCAGTAGTGCTTTGTGTTATACCTTAGTTACTGGACTGTTCTAATCTCAACCTGTGGGAGTTACATTCTTTCGATTCTCCATGCAGCAAACTGCGTGGCTGATTTACGGCCTAAACCACGACATCAGTCCAGAGAGAAAACGTGCAGACTGGGCGTTTCTGGATATCACTCGCAAATCCCACTACAAAGTTTGACCGCAACAGATTAACTGCTGGGAAAGGGAAGGTAGATTGGTGCCACGCTTCAAATCGCAGTCCTGCCAGCTCGTGTTGAGAAATGCTTTTCCCAGGCTAGCAGAAACCTGTCTTTTTAACCAAAGAGACCAGTGACACCTCCTTCAGAACAGACTTCAAGAATTTAAATTTACTAAGTGCCTAGCTCACTTTTTTCAGCTCATGCAACTATGCGGCTACTGCTTTTTGGTTTTCCTTCCATCACGAGCATTCAAGTCCTGATAAAAATTAACAAAGCCCTTCCATCTCCCATCAGATTCTCAAAACGCCTATCTGCAATGGCCCCTTGACATTAGGAGCATGGGCTAAACCTAACCTAGTCATAATAATAACCCTAAAGGACTAAATTTAAAAAATAAGCCTAACCAGAAACACTAATCCTAATCCTAACTGTTACAACTAACCGTAGCTATAACCCTATGTCCTGGGTTCAGCAGTAGCAGTCATTTTTCTCCTCCTTGGTAGCTGGTGCAGTGCTGTGTTTTTTGACTTTCGGCCTGGGAACAGCACTGATAACACCAATGTTTTTAGTTATGGCTTAGTGATGTTTGCTCTGACCAAGGACTTTCTGAGCCTCATGCTCTGCCAGGGAGGAGGGGAAGCTGTGAGGAAGCAGAGTCAGGACACCTGATCCAAACTGACCAAAGAGGTATTCCATACCATAGCACGTCATGCCCAGGATGCAGAAACGGAGAG
>JANRGW010045067.1:0-10433 GCA_024733675.1 Psilopsiagon aymara | reverse complement strand
CAGGGCTCGGCCAGGCCAGAGCAATCGGCCGCTGAGGCAGCGAGCCGCGGACCCCCCTCCCCGCCCCTGGCCGGAGGGAGAGGGGGGAGGTGGGAGATGGCGGCCGGCGCCGGGCCGGCAGTTTGCTTTAATACCCCTTCGCACCCCTGGCAGGGCTCTTGTCCGGTTCCCGCATCCCACTCCCGCCCTTAACCACTTCATATGCGGGGCTTCCCGCCGCGGCCCCCGGGGGGTTTCATCCCGGCTTCCCCTCAGGCTCCGCGCAGGCCGGTCCTGCAGCCGCAGCCCTGGTGCCCGGCCGCCGGTTCACCTCCCCGGCGGGAGCCAGCCTGCGAGGGGCGGCGAGAGAGGCGGTGCAGTTTGTGGCTCTGTGGAAGCATCCCGAAGGAGTACAAATCGGAGGATACGGCCGGCGGGGTCTGCGGGGGAATAGCCACTTGTGTCTCACAGGGGCCCTTTCTCCGGCTCGCGGACAGCATCGCAGGAAAGTAAATGGGTTTAGTCTCAAAAAGCAGTAAGAGATGGGGTTTCCCTTTTGTTAGCGTTCACATTGCACTTCAGAGCATGCCTAATCGAGACTGCTAAATCTTTCATGCGCTTACACGGTTTGCCTCTTTCAGATAGGGAAGGAGGAGGTTTGCTGCCGAGAAAGGAGAACAACTGGTTGATTAAGTTCATTTCAGCCAGGAGATTTGCAGGTGGAGTGTTCTGAATGCTGATTTACTGAGCTGCCTGAGTACCAGGTTTTAGCTTTCTGTTTTGGTTTTTTTTTTTCTCTTTCGATGAAGTCCTGAATGGTTAAGGTACATGTGCTTTACCGACCCAGAATAAAGTATCTATGAACATAGCGTGCATCCCAGTCTCTTTTAAATCATAGTGTTATAGCTTGAAATTTAAGGGGGGGTGAGCGAAGAGGTTTAGGTTGCTTCGAGTACCTTCCCTGTAATCTCTTGGTCTGAGTTTGTGCCTGTCCATGATCAATATGAACAGGATAAAATCATCCAAGCATGTAGATTCAGTGATTATCTCCATTTACGCAGGCTGTCTCTGTACACAACTTCTGCATCAGTACAAAGGGGCTAACAGTTTTTTCTTTCTTGAAATAGCAGTTGAATTAGTGCAGCCCTGCAGCAGTTACACTGCCATAAAGTTGCTTTAAACTAGATACAGTTCCCTCCTTCCTAGCCATGCTGTACCTCACCTTGTTCTGTTTTGCGCTACAACAGAATAAGAGGGATCACACGGTGCGTTACTGCAGCTTTGTTGAAGAGTAGTAACTTCCCTCTGAAAGGGCCATACTCTAAGCTCTGCAGCTTGACAGGTCGCAAACCTGAGGATTTGTCTTAAGAGTTCCCAAAAGTTCCTCATGGGACCTATGGACTTGCAAAGTATCAGTGGATGATGGCCTCCTGATTCAAGTAGAGTGGAGAACCTTCATATTGGTATGTTGCATCCATGATGGAAAATACATGAACTATTTCAATGAAGGAAAAAAGTCCTGCCAGCCCTATGATTAATTGATGAAACCTCATTTCCTGTGTTTTCTGTCTCTTGCTTGACTGAGAGCTTGACCTGAATCTTGCCCTACAATTGGGTCATTCTCTATCCAGTTTAGAGCCGTGTTTTCTGAGACGAGATGAGTTAGCTGCAGTTTTTCCCTTGTATGGTGGGAATATGCACCCTGCTGTGATTTCCAAGCTGAGTTTTAAAACAAAGAAACATCCTTCTTCCAAACATTTGTTTGGTTCATGATTTGCAGAACCGGTGTAGCCTAGTTTCCTACAGATTCATGCCTCAGCGTAGATTGCCTGCTATCTAGCAGAGGGTGGACACCGTCAGCAAAGGGGCTTGTAGGATCTCCCTACTTTACCTGGCTGCCAGTTTTCACTGTTCCTGCAGGGATTTTATTAGCTCTTCAACCTTTATCCCTGTGTTTGAACAGAGCAGCAACTTCAGCGTTTCCTGAGATTGCAGGAGCTGAGGCACAGGACTGGGGGAAAGAAAGAACCTGTGAGCTTCATCCTGTGTCAGCCTCAATTCTGTGGGAAACAGGATTTTTTAATTACCCCGATAACCAAGAAGAGTTAAACCAGGATGACAACTGGCAAGGATTCATCCCTCCACCACTGTAACAGGAAGAGGGCAATTCTGCGCAACTCTGCACAGAAGCAGTGCAGCCAGGGCACCCAGTAACTTCTTCTGACTCTTTCCCACTTTAGAACACGCTCTGCGTCATGGTTTCCAAAGAACTGGGAGCTGAGGGCATGCAGGCTTCTTCTCCAGGAAAGACATCTGCATAAATTCACATAATAATACCATAAAGCAGTAGGAAACCCCTTTTTTTCCCTCCTACATTGTCTCTCATTCCCACTGCTGCTCATAACATAACAACACACATACTCTCTAAACTTATCATTTAGTGGCCACAACCCAAACAAACTCTTTAAGGTTTTCCCCTCCTACCCTGCCCGCAGCCCCCTTCTTGCTGTCAGTCTCTTTGCAGAGACTTTTCCATCCTGCATGTAAGTCAGGGGTCTTTACCTGCTGCAGCTGCAGGGAGCTTGCACGAGCAGCTGCAGGAGGTAGAGGGGGTTGAAACTGCTTTGGGAAAGAGAAGAGGAGCTGGCGTGTTGCAAGGGAAGGATGTGGCGGCTAAGCTACTGCCAAAAGGGAAATAGAGGAGTTTTAAAAAGCTGCCGCACAATCCTGGGATGACAATTACACAGGAGCAGCGCAAGATACTAGCAACTGGTTCCCATCAAGTGAGGACTGGTTGTATCTGCAAGTATGATCAAGCCATACTAACAGCAAGGTCTGGAATGACTGGATAGTGAAGTTTCTGAAATTCACATGGTAGAAGAAAACAAAAGCTATTCGGCCTTTACTTTTGGGGTTTTGAGCAACATAAGCAATAATAAAGAGCAGGGATGACTGAAATAGGAAGGCTGGTTTTGCAGGCATGACAGTAGCAAAAATAGACATATTTTACAAATGAAGATGTCCTGGAAATTAGAGACTCAAGGATTTCTTGCTCATCAGCTCAGCTGTTCTGGCTGGGGGTCTTCTCCACGAGTAGGGCACAGAGGATTTGTGCTAGCGTAAATGAGCAGTAATATAAGTACATACATGAAATTCCCTTCATGGAAACCAGGCCCATTAGTTGATCTACTTGTGCCTATCACATTAACCCACAGGCTCTAGTTAAATTAGGGCTAGAGGCTTACTCAGAATAGGTTAAATCAAAGTGTTTGAAGTGAGCTGCATGTATTTTTCCATTAAGCCAAAGATTCTGTGTTATAGAAGACGTTGAACTACATCAGTCTGACTTGAGAAATTAAAACTTTTTAGCTGACCTTCTTTCAGGAGAATGAATTTGTGCCTTCAGGAGTGACCAAGTCTCACTTCAGCAATCTTGATTCAAAAAAGGTGACAATAAAATGAGAAGACACATGAAGGAGAGTGGTAAGGACAGTGGAAGCGGTGGGGTAGAAACCCACCAAATATGAGGAGGAAAGACTAGGAAAATGAAGAGACTCCAGTCTGGAAGAGCAAAACCTTGGGACAAGTGAAGACAGAGAAGTCTGAAGAGGTCAGAGAGGTCTGGTACAGATCTGGGATGATTTTTCTCATATTCCTCACATCATGACAGTGAAGGGGCATGGAGAGAAATGTTCTGGAGCCATGCTAAAGCAGACAGAAGGAAGTACTTTTTCACACAACACATAATTACATTGCGAAACTTATTGTCACAGGATGTCATGGAGGCCAAAACTATAAATGAATTAAAATAAAGGATTACACGAATTCATGGAACCTCCGGCTCAGGAAGTCTCTCAACTACGGATTACCGGAAGCCGGGAGGGTATGCCGGAGGAAGGATCACTTTATACTCTCCCTCTTCCGATATCCCTTCCTAAGCATCTGCAGCTGGCCACAGCCAGGCCCTGATTATATTGCTCAAGGTGAACATCTATTCTGAGTCAGCCTGGCAGTGCTTATAGCCTTCTAGTAACTCCCTATGGATGGAGCCTTATGGACCAGGGGTATCTCCTGGCAAGATACGTGACTGACTGCTAACACAGTCCCAGCAAAGTCCATTGTGGCCACTCTTTACTGATTTAGGCTGGTATAATTGAAGCCAGATTGAGCCCTGAAACCTTCAGAGAGACTCTTCCGCTTTCCCTACCCCTGGGATTAAGCACTAAAACCCTCTTTGAACAGGGATGGCAGATAATGCGCAGACTGATTAAAAAAAACCCAGTGCGGGGGAAAGTTTAATATTAAAGAGCCAAGGCCCAGTTTAGCTGCTGCTGCTGTCCCTCCTTCATCTCGTGCCAACTGCCTCGAGGATACATATGCTGACATTGAATTTCTACCTCACAAAAGTGGTCTCAGCATGGGCTTTAAACTTGGGATGTCACTGCCGAGATAGAAAGCAGACAAACAGAACAAAGGCAGCAAGGGGCTTCTCTGGCTCAGACCCACTCTGACTACCCGATGCACCCCTGCAGCATCACAGGGTGGCTACACCAACACCCCGCCCCAGCAATGCGTATTCATCCTCTGGTGTTTCCTTTGACTTCCTAACATTAGATCTAAAATATTTTGATGCCTGTTTGCCCCTGTTGTAACTAAACTATAATTTTCACTAGCAGAGAAGAGGGATTTCGAAGAAACATCTGGTCTCATTTCATCAGGATAACAACTCTGTCTCTATTTATACACAAGCCAGGATCATTGTAGCTCTCAGCTGTTCTTGACTCTTTCAAGCTGCAGTATCCCACTTTGTTGGGGCAGGCGTCAGGTCGAGGCCAGCCTGTTGCAATGTGAAACAGAAACTGGTCCTAACAATGTGGACATGTGAGAACTTGTCCTCTCAACACTTGGCACTCGCTGTCTCCTGGGCTGGTGACAATGTGCCTTGATGGACAGGGTTGTTCCAGTTCTTCTTCCATCCTGGTGGAGAGAGAGTGAGGAAAAACCCATCCAGCTGCAAAAATAATGGCAATTTGCTCGGTAATCCTGGAGATTTTGCTGGTTGCGGATCAGGCCTGCAGTGAGCCAACCTCAATAGTGTGACTTTTCCACTGAAACACACATTTTGATTTCAGAAGAAAACTCAGACCATCAAGAAGAGACCAGCTTGCCCTGGCTTTTCTCTACAAGGTGTTAAACAAAATGTGACCCTGCAGAGACAAGGGAGGGTCAGAGACCCTGCTTGGGAAGGCGGCATGTCCTACTTAATTCACCACAGTGGGAAAAATCTGCTCTACAGCCTCCACTGCAGCGCTCACAAGGCATCACATCGCATTCAGTATGTTCAAAACCCCCTCGAGTCAAACGGTCGAGTACCTGGAAAATTACCAGACCGCACATTCGGCAGCACAAGTTGCCATACAAAATGAATACTCATCTCCTGAATGATGATAGCTTTTTGGTCGGCATTAATAATTTCGAGAAAGTCTACTCTGCTGCCCTGCTTTCCCCTCAAACTGACTGTTCCTGTTGTCCCATCCTGATAAATCTCTAGCCCTGTGTGCCCCAAAATATAGCTATCTTAGCATCACTCCCTCTCCACAATTCAGGAGATCTAGGCTGTTTATTAATTATTCTCCAATACATAGCTATGAAAGGAGGATCCACACAAATACACAGATTTTTGTAACCCAAATGAGATCAGTGTTTTCAGATTATACTATTGATTGTACTGGGGCTGCAAACTCCCTACAGCAGGATTCAATTTCACCCTGTGTTTGTATCATCTGATGGGATCCTGGCCCTTCAATATGCTACTTCAAAATACTGTTCTCAGCAGTGACCTGTGGTTGGGTAGATCAATATTTGTTTACTCAGGTTGAGTCTAATTTTCATATGAGCTTGGTAATCTAAGTCCACCTGAATGCAACAAAAAGGGCCAGTCTTGCCTATAGCATGAAGTAGGCAGAAATGTGCACCCTTCTCAAAACACCAGCCCTTTAGGAGCAACTCTTGAGGAAGGAAATATGACTCAGTCTTGGGAGAACATGGTCCAAATATAAACCATGGTGATTCTGTGGACACTTGCAGGTGGAGGAATGACCATTTCAGTCCTTGTGAGCTCTTCACTCCAGGACTCTTCTGCTTGGGAAACATTTTTCCCCTCCTCATTTAAGTCAGTCCCTTTGCAACACATTAGGTACCTTTGCAAGATGTGTCAGAAGTGTACCAAACTCATCAATTTCTCTCTAAATGCTGAGAAAAGTTCTCTCACCTAAGCAAAAGTACATAAAGGAGACTAAAGGAGCAGCCTGAGATAACAGTGTCTTATCCTGCCAATGGGATGCTCTAATGGTGAAATTTGTCTTCATCCCATCCCTGTTATGAAAAGCAAATGTGAAGAAATGCACAGCACTGATGTTTTTTCCCCCCTCTTACGGGATTAGGGAAGGAGGGAAATGAAATAAAGTTGGTGCTGGAATATGAAGTTATGATTTTGGATATCTTTTCTTTGGGCTCTGGGATATGAAAGCCTGAGGGATGGCTAGATGTGGCCTTGCTGTGGTATCTGAAGTCTGATGAAAGGCACTCACTCACAAATTGTTACGGGGCCCTTGTTGAAGAAGGTAGAGCTTCCTGTCAGTTAGCTGTAGCTGCTGAAATTCTCTGCTCTGGCAACACATCCCCTCACCTTGCAGGTCAAGAATATCCGGACTCAGAAAATCCTTCAGCATGTCCAAAGCATTCAGCTGGCTTTAAGGCCCAAATGACTCACATTTCATTTTTAATTTCTCTTTTTAACAGTGGCTGCTTGTCTCTGCTGCCCCTACCCTGAAACAAAACAACCAGCTTCCAGAGACCTTCAGAGCAGATCTGTAAAACACACTGACTGACTCTAACAAGCGAAGGCAAGACTGTGATAAACCTGCCTGCTTTCTCTTCATGAACTGGATCATCATCAGGGGGCACAGAACTCACTTAAAAATACAGCTTTTGAACCAGTCCTTTTCTTGTGATAAAACTGGTCCCTGGGACATTTGGGAGGTGATCACAACAGATGCTGTGATGAGTCAGTGCAGAGGAGGCTGTGGGGTGGACATGGGGTCAGTGAAAGAGTGTATTTACTGGACTGTGTTCAGTCCAAAAGATTTGAGTTTTATCTTTGGGCAAAAAATGAGGCCAACAAGAAAATAATGATTTATTTGTTCTTATTTTT
The DNA here is from genome assembly GCA_024733675.1 of Psilopsiagon aymara. Taxonomy (NCBI): domain Eukaryota; kingdom Metazoa; phylum Chordata; class Aves; order Psittaciformes; family Psittacidae; genus Psilopsiagon; species Psilopsiagon aymara. The sequence continues at coordinate 3,241 of JANRGW010045067.1, read as the reverse complement.
CTTGTCAGGCTCCAGGTTAAATTACTTGGCTTGAACTTTGGGAAAAGAATAATCACTGGATTTAGCTACGTCTCTTTTTCTGGGCTGCCTATATTATTAACTTATCCAGCTTCTCTTCTATATTTTTGTTCTGCATTGCCCAAACAGATGGGTTCCCTTCATTTACTGTAGTGAGCAGACATGCAAATAAATAGCCACTTGTGCTCAGTTGTGTGGTTACCTAGAGAGGCTGTTGTTTGCAAACAAAGGCTGTACCAGGACACAAATAGCCTCATTTGGTGTAGCCTGGAGATGCACTTCATTAAAAATACTGCTGTGGGGTACCCCCCACATTGCCCTTCGATGTTTATCATTGAATCTGAGTGTGGCAGTGGTGACAGCATCCACTAAAGCAGAACTGATCAAGAGCACTGCAAGAAGCTGACATTTCAGAAGAAAGGAGGAGCAAAATGTATAAGCTCTCCTCCTCACCCCTCCCGATTCTCTAAGCCTTTGTTTGTTTAGATGTTTGAATGAATAAAGGAAAAAAACCCCATTGCTCTGGAGCACAAGCCAGGTATTTCATAACAGCTCACATACGCACAAACAGTATGTCCAGCTTTCTACCTTGTCCTGTGAACAGACCCAGCGAGCTGGTGCACATTACCTTGCACTGCAAAGAGTAGCTGCTCATGGTTTTGCAGGGACTGGATGCCAGTCTGGGCAACTTCCTCACGGACCATGTGGAAGCAATGCCTGTAACTGCCAGCTCTCAAAGCCAAGTCCATCCCTGACTCCCCCAAGGAGAGCACCTGCAGAGATGCTGGGATAGAGATGCATCCCTGCCTGTCACCTGTGAACCTCCTAGGAGCAGAGCTTGCCCCATAGGGTTGATGGCCATAGTGGGTCTTGGTTCAGAAGTAGGCATCATGGTGACAAGAGTAAGATACCAGCATAACTGTTGTAGACTCTGTCCCTGTAAAAATGCAGAGCTTGTTAAAGCTACGTGCCCATGCTTGTCCTTGTTCAAGCTGCATTTAAAATAAGACATAGGAATCCCAGAGTTGTACAAAAGAAAAATGAATCTCAGAGCAAGAGCTGTCTTGTGATGGAAAATGGCTGTATGGTGCTGGTCATGTCAGCCCTTCAGCCCAAAGAGGGCAATCAGGACTTAGGGTTGCAAAGAGGCGATTCAAGACAATTGAGCTATACAAAGACTGAAAACCATAAAAACATCTCAGGCACTTCAGAAGAAACACACAAACAGAATTGCCTCCACTGAGGTCCTTTCCAACCCTAATCATGCTATGATTCTATGATACACTGGACACAAGGTTACAACCACAAGACAGCAGTAACAGCCACAATCAAAGCAATGCTGTAGTTTTATATTTCTGAGCAGCATTCTCTCCTGAGGGAAGATCTAAGCTTCTCTGGTTACCATGTGAGCCTTGGGTCTCAATCCCTCTGCCTGTTTTGCCTGCCAGAGTCTCTGCAAGGATTTTGGTGCTCCCTTCCACTGAGGGTAGGTACTTGCGTATTTATTTTAAGCGACTGACAGCAACATCCTTCTAGGAGTCATACCTGCCATTCATGCCGTGCCTGCATGGCATTTGGAACATCAATGTTCTACCTCAATTAAAAGTATCCCAGGATAAAAATACTGCCATTTCCTTTCTGCTTTTCTGGGGATAAAACATGCATTTGGAGTGCAGATGACTGAAGTGCCATCCGTACAGGACGGTAGAGACCCCTGAAGGTGTTGAGCATACAGGAGCGATGCTCAGCAGCTGCAGCACAGGAAGAAGGCAAGCAGTATGAGATGGTACCATTTTTAGTCCCCATTCTGCTGTTAATTACAAGCTTAAGTGATGACTAGTGAAGATGATCCAAAACAAATAAACTGAGATGCTGCTGTAATTAAGAGGCTTTTTGCTGCATGCAATGAGCCAGACCCATCTGTGTCATAGATCAGCTGAAGCCAGGAGGGTTCCATGAGGGATTCATATTCATCTCAATTGCATCTGAACTGCTTCAAGGAGGAAAACGTAGTGCCAACCATCTTGTTTCCTACTCTGTTAGCCAAGAAACATTGGTCCATTCCGTCAATGGTCATCTTGGGAAGAGGCACAATCATTCACATACATTTCTTTTGATTGCATCTGCCTTTATGGCAAGTGCATTAAACATGAGACCTTCTGTTGCTTATGGGAAGCTTGAAGCTGTTGGAAAGCAGCAATTGTTTTTCTGGCCAGATAATACTACAACAATAACACTTCATGGCTGTGCTGGTGTTTTTCAAACAGCCCCATACAGTAGAGAGAAGAGATTACCACTGGATGTGTGCATACTTGATGGATGACAGGAGGTGACAGACTCCACTTGGCAAATTTCAGCAAAAGGCTTTTCAAGTTGTCCACTTCATCTCAAAGGTAGGGGATGATGCCTGGGAAGGGCAGATGTGAAGGACAGTGTATACAGAGGGTGCTCGTGCCACGACTGCCCTGCAGATACACAGCTTTAACTTCAGGAGCCTGAACTCCCAAACCACAGCTAATGCTCCCGCAAGCCTCCATTCCCCAGGCATGCAATCCCGTCATCTCCACAGGTACAGTCCATTTAGGGGTCCCTGTGAATCACTGCAAATTTTTGCCTGAGAAATACTGAACTTCTGGTAGATATGTACAGTGTTTTACTTCTCTATGTTTTCCATGGAAGAGTGTAGTCTCTCACCACCACATCTTCTATGACCATAGCTGATACTTTGAAAACCATCTGTGCCAGAGAAGAGCCAGTATGTGATCTTTCTGCAGGACTCCAGCCCAAGTTGCATATGACATCCAAGTAACAACCTTTCCCAGCATATCTGAAAATGGTACCAATGCTCAGCTTGAGCCTGCTCCTTTGTCCTCATGTCACCATGACTAACCAGGGCTTGTGGTCATGACCCTAGTGAGAGAGGCACACTCTTCCTAAGCTATTAAATTACCATTTATTGGAGCTGATCCTAGAAGGAAAAAATGAGGATAGTGCAGAAAATCTCATGTCTATTCAGACACAAGGCACCCTGCATTGTGCAGCATCAGCTGGACCTCCAATCAGAGCATAGCAACCTGCACACATTCTTTCCATCAGTCCCACTGCTGACACTTTGGTCTTAAGAGCTCTTGCAGGATTTTGTGAGAAGAATCATAGAATCATAGAATAGTTAGGGTTGGAAAGGACCTTAAGATCATTTAGTTCCAACCCCCCTGCCATGGGC
>JANRGW010045066.1:0-38702 GCA_024733675.1 Psilopsiagon aymara | reverse complement strand
GAGAAGAGAAGGCTGCGTGGAGACCTCATAGCAGCCTTCCAGTATCCGAAGGGGGCCTATAGGGATGCTGGGGAGGGGCCCTTTGAGATCATATTCTATTCTATTCTATTCTATTCTATTCTATTCTATTCTATTCTATCCTATCCTATCCTATTCTATTCTAATCTATCCTATTCTATCCTATCCTATTCTATTCTATTCTATTCTATTCTATTCTAACCTATCCCATCCCATCCCATCCCATCCCATCCTATCCTATCCTATCCTATCCTATCCTATCCTAGGAAAGGTTTTCATCGAAAAACTTTGCTATTTCTAAGGCCTAATATAGCAGCCACAACTGAATGTTCAAATATTTTTCTATTAGGAAAAAAAAAATAAGAGTGACTTAGTTAATTGCTTGTTACTTGGGAAAAAAAACAATATTACTGTTATTACCACAGAACTACTTTATTCTTATAGAAGAGACTGAAAATGGTAAAGAATTCTTGGGAATTTGATGCAGAATTATGATCAGTTCTAGATGTCCTAAAAAGTATGCAAATTTTTATGTCTTCCTGTTGCCAATATGCAGCCAATGATTTCCATCACAACATCTCTGTGGAAATTAAACAAAATGTCTTGATAGGAACAAAATTAACACAGGTCACACGTCACTCCATATGGCAAGCCACTGTGCCAAGACAACTCAAGGTGCTTTGTAGTAGACGGAAAGTCACTAACAAATACCTTTCTCTGTCAAGTAGTGTTTCTATTATCTAAAGAAAGTTTGACATCCATGTCTTCAGCCAAGATCCATCAGTGGTTTTCCATTACTTTATTACATTAGCTTAATTTGACCTAGAGGAAAATACAGATACCTAAGCACAAACTCTGTATCCTTACATACTCACCTCAGACACCTTGAGAAGGGGAAAAAAGTTGTCACCGTTATTTAAAAATAATTTATAAATTCTTCCTTGCTGTTTTACTGCATAACCTCTATAGTACTCATGTTCTCTCGCTGCTGGTATTCATCTCCCCCTTCTTTTGCATTTCAATTGGGAAAAATGCCCATATATTGTTGTTTGGATTATGTATGAAAAGTTGCCTTCAACTTTACCTGTGACTGTGCACTGAACACAAGAATCACAATTTTTCATCCTGGCTGATTCCTACACATCAGGCTGCAATGTAAAGGTTCTGTGATTTACCTAGACCAATGCAGTCTCATAATATCACTGAACAGAGAGCTGCCAACTGAACTTGTACTTACAGGGCCAAAATTTTGTCTCCTCTCAACTATATATTTCATACACAATTGCGTATGAAAGCATGATTGACACTCACTTACTGTTGTTGGTGCAAAATCAAATGTAAACTTGCAGTATATGCCACTGAATAGTTTCTGGTTTGCTGAAATCACGTATTAGTTCTTAACTTGGTTTTCAGGAGACATCTTAATATTGTTCAACTGCTCCAGCACCTTCTGCATGAATTTAACTGTGCGCTATGGCATTCCTAACTTGGGAGTGTTGTTATTCTCCAAATAACATGTAGGAAAATATTTTTTTAAATAAGTAGGTTTGAATGGGTTATTGATGGCAGTTGTCCTAGTGAGATTAAATGCTTGAATGAGGTATGGTTTTGCATTGCTCTAATTAGACTAATCTCATTCTAGCATTTTCCTTATGATAACTTAGAGAAGAGCACAATGCATATTTATCTTTGTTGCTGCTTGTATGATTAGCAGAGAAAAGAAAATCCTTTCTGTGAAACTCCAAGGCTGAGAGTGATCTGGTCCTTTTGGCCAGGTTCAAGAGTCTTTGAAGTCAAAAAGCATTTTTGTTTTGTCCCTAATGAAGTTGTATAGGTCACAAACTGAATGCTTATTTTGAGTTCGGGACTAAAGGAGTTATGTAAGTTTTGTTAATTTTTAATTTGGCTAGCGATTTTTGGGGAAATTTTTATTTAAGTGCAGATATCTTGAATCTTTTTTCATTAACAAATAGTGGGGATAGGTAGAGGACTGTATTTTCTGGTTAAGTAAAGTAATGATGAGAAGTTTATAAGAATTTCACAACTTTGAATTTACTATAGGAAACCAGGATTGGACATTTTGGGCAGGTATGGTGAGTAAAAATAGGTATATTATAAATCCTGTTAGGTTTTTCAGATAGATGCACAGAGACCTATTGGAGACTAATGTTTGTGGACTGAGAAACTATCAAAACATTGGAGAGGAACATCCGAGGCACTGCAGAAAAGCATATTGACCTTTTAGGGGGCTTACACTGTGAAAGAGAATGTTATTCACTGTATAATCATGACTCAAAGAGTAAACAGTTGAAATATTGCTGTGTTCTTCATGGGCTCTCATATGGTTGTGTTGGGGTTTTCATAATGCAATAGAAATTTTCTGTTATCCACCACCTTTTCTATGTTAGAAGATGCATAATCATTAGCACCAAATAGCCTGTTTATTATTCTGTCTACATATGCCTGTAGTAAAATAACATACAAAATATCCATATAGAAAATCCAGATTAAAAACGGAAATCAAGCAAGCTCAAATGCAGTGTGGAAATTGCAAAGATTGCATAATTTTCCATACACATTATAGAGAGGTATCTTACCTTCCTACAAAGTGACTGATTTTCTTATATTCCTTCTATTGTCCAAATGAATGATTGTGAAATGCTTTGTGAAGTTCTCAGAATTATCTTTTCCCAGAGTATACATTCACAGTAGCACCAAGGAGTGAGGTTTCCTGTCCTAAGTAATTATTTTTAATTTTCTTTTTCCTTATGTCGGTTGTTTAGTAAGGAGCAGATTTGATTCCTGTCCTCCTGTTATACTGTAAATGAAGTATTTGTGTTGCAACTTAGTAATGTTGCAGTTCAGAATTAACTTCTACTATAGGCTGCATTCATTTTAGTGAATATTGCCCACAATATTGAATGACAGGAAGATATAAATGGATTAGAACTCCTGGGTCTTGCTTCCCATCTCATTCGCATTGTGCTTTGATCTTCCCTCTGCTTCCTCCAGGAAGCTCAGTGCCAGAAAGAGAAAAGAATCTACCCATTAAACATAAAGGACCTCTGATGTCTCGTGCAAGAGTTTCCACCATCTTAATGGATTTGTCAGTCACCTAAGTAAGTGCAGAGGTACTATCTTTTGTTCCAGGTTTTTACAGTACCTAAAAATAAATATAAATCAGTATCTGTATACTGCTGAAGCTCCTGAGAATGTCTTATATTCACTAACTTCTATGGCAAGCTGACCCCGTGATAATTATTTAGAAAAAGAAATACAGATACTATTCCTGTAGCAGTGAAATTCCTAAGATGCTGTCTATTTATCTCCATTCTGTGTATGATCTTAAAAAAGCTGAGCAAATCTTTCATGAAAGATTGAAAAACTCTCCTCTCTCCAGAGAAAGTGTGGGTCTCCTTCAGGGATAGGACTTGTTACCTCCACGAACACATCATTGCATTAAAAATCAGGTGTAATTTATCTGCCTCTGAATAATAGCATTCCAACTAACTTATTCCTACCAGAAAGGCTAGATTTAATAGAGCTATACCTAAAGATTTGATACTGTTAGTCTGTACACATTTCTCAGATTTTTATTGTACATAACTTTTCAGAGTCTTGAGCCTCCTGTGTAATATAAGGTGTTAGAAACTCAGGTTATTACCAAAGTGGCAGCCTTGGGCAGGAGAGAAAATTGGCACAAAACAGACGCGCTTATTCTCCTCCTCCTTTTCCTGCCTTCTGGCTCTACCCTCACCTAGTGTACCACAGACTTTCAGAACTCTGGATTCTGAAATACATAGGCTTTTAATCTTTGCTGTATTAAGTATGAATATTTTAATGTGAAAAAGTGTTTAAATCTTAATGTCTACACTTATATTTCTCTGCAGTTCAATATATCAATTTTTCCATGAAATTGTAGGAGGATGTCAGTCCTACAGCAATAGTCAAGTAGGCTGCCTCAGTTGCCCTTACCTCTTTCCTTGCAACTTATTTCTAATTCAATTAGCCTTATTACCGCACATGAACAACTCTTCTCCAAGCCTTCTCCCTTACACTAAAAGAACAATCTTATTTCCTTAAGACACTGATTCAGTTTCTGCTGAAAATTGATGCACCTTTCTTGTCTTCAGAAAGATCTAATATGGCCTGTTCAGAGACAAATCCAGAATCTTCTGCTTGATAAAATCTAGTCACATGATTAAAATAAGAAATTTGCTCTTTCCTTTGGCTGCACAAGTATCCAAACTTTCAAAAAGATCCCTGAGACGGTGTCATTTCTGGCACCCAAGACTCCCAAGCTCAAAAGCTGGAAATAACAATCACTTTCCATTTGTGCTCCTCTTCTAGCACAACTAACAGAGACTTAACAGTTCTAATTCTGCTGAAATGCCCTACTGGAGGATCTGACCTAAGATTTATATGAGGATTCATTTTTTTTCAGTTTACCTATCATACAGAAGTAACAAGCCATAGTACTCTTTCAAACCTTTACAAAACAGTATTTTGCATTGCACTCATAGAATGCAATCTCCAGTTTTGATAGATTGTGCTATTGAAATTAGACATTGTTGCACTTTTTACGTAAATCCTTTACTTCATCAATGAGCTGAAGAAACTTGGGCAAATACACCCCTAGCTATTGTGTTGTTTATGTGTTACTTCTGTGAAAGAAAGATTGGGATCTGAACACTTTCGAATTTGCTGAAGTAGTTCTGTGGTGTTACTCACAGGTGGCTGGAATTAAATTGACTAAGTGGTTTCTCCAAGCACAGCACCTGTCATATCTTGTCTCCTTTTCATAACTTCAAAGATATGAAAGTCATAAAATGAAGACCAGAAAGGGTCAGAAGTCACAAGCTTCTTTGACTGATGTTTTGTCATATTTTGGCTCATTACTTCACCAGAAATCTCTTCTAAATTTCAGAATTTATGAGCTACCAGCAAATAAATATTATTAAAAACCAGGCAAGAGGGTCAGAGTGAATCTAAACAACATGCATGAATCAAACCCTTATGCCTCCAGGATGCACTTGGAATAAGACGATACAATAGAGATTATATTCAATGCAATTGTTACCTATTTCTTTGACCTTACAGCCACCTTACAGTGCCTGAAACATTGTTGAAAGAAATATTTTTTTTGCTGCTGTGTATAGAAGATTCTTTCTAATGACCACCACAGGGTTTTCTGATCACTCTTAATGACTTTGGAACAAGTGTCCTGCAGGTAAATTGTCACATATCTTTAGTAATAAAACAATCAATGAAAGTGATGTATAGAATGATAAAGTTATCTTTACTTCCCCTAAAGAAAAAACAAATACATCAATATCTTTAATGTGTTATATAAAAGATACGTAAGGAGATGGGAAAAACTCTGTTAGACCTGTATTTCAGATCTTAAGAGTTAATAACGGCAGTAAAGCTGGGATTTAAGGGACTCTGACAAACAGTACCAGTAACAAAAATTCAAAGAAACAAAGAAATCAAAGGTTGTCACAGGAAAAATAACAATGATTTTGTCAGTGTCGCAGTTTTTTTTTTTTTTTCCAGGAGATATCTTTTAGGAAAAATAGCTGCCTCTGAGTTTTATTGTACTCTGTTTTCTAAATAAGCTTACCACTAAAGATTTAACAATGACTTTGACTACCTTTATAATGTGTGGTAGAAATCTGCTATTCTTGTGGACTTCAACCTAGGAAATACAATAAATATTTAAACCAAGTTCTACTGTTTATGAAATGTACTTAGTTCTACTGTGCTTGGTGTAAGGGAGACATAATCCTTCTATAGTGTGCTTATATAGTTCTTTTTATCCTAAATATACTTTCATATCTTTGTACAATATTTGCAATATATATGCTGCATATATAAATACTGCTTGATCAACTACTGAAATACTGGATCTATTGGTGAGACAGATTTCACTGTCTAATGCATAGGAAATCTTTCAGTGATAGCAGGACCAGCCCAGTCTTTTACAGGAAGAGCCTTATACACATGAATGTCTGTTCCCTGATAGTCATGTTGGGCTTCGGGTTTTCAATGTGAAATTTTCATGAGTTTCTGAGAGCTCTGTTTTCAGAACTTGGCAGAGTGATGGTTATCATAATAAACCTTCTGTTTGATTTTTTTTTTTTTTTAATTAACTTTTAAACTGGGCCCCTTCTACATATGAATCAAACATAACACCACTGGGTGAAGAATATATTGCTGAGTTAACTCTAATGTGCTTTCAACATAATTCTATGTATTTTGTGTGCGATGCTTAATACGTTAAGTCCCTTACTACTTAGCTTTTTTTATGTGCAAAATGAAAAATGGTGTTATTGTGCAGTTTTTATGTCATTTCCTTTTTCACATGCAAATGTTATTTTGCTTAATCAGATGATAAATCTGAAATAAGGAACAAGTTTTAAGGAGAGAAAATCAGGATTATTGTGTGTGTTTTGCAGCAAGATTTTTTTATAAGTTTCAACATGATTTCTTATGTCTTTACATGGACACTTTAAAATTGGTTCTGTCAAATACATAAGGCAATTTAAAGTACAAAGCATAAAGCCCAAGCTATAATAATAAATACAGATTTACATGTACTTATGTTATTTGTCTCTTATATATCTCTGGTTTCTTAATGTTGGATCCTTTTAACTTATGTAAGGATACATTTTCTCTAAATAAAATCTTGTTTTAAACTGTTCTGTGTTCTTCATGCTGGAATGCCTGGGTAAAGATCCTTCTAGTTCTTATAATGATTGCATAAACTTACATTAGCATATTTTGTTGTTTTGACTGTGCTTCTCTGAAATTCCTTCCTCTGACACTGAAAGGAGCAAGTGGACTAGGTTGTGCGTAAGAGGGTTGCACTTCTGGTTCGTTAGTTGAATCATAATTACATCAGAGTGTTACATACAGTATTATAATTAAACCAGAATAAACATAGCTGTTTCTGCCTTTGGGAACTAGACTGTATTGAGGTTGTCAAAATTCTGACAAAACTCTTCAGTTCCAATTTTGAACTGGAAAATTTTGAATTGACTTTTTTGACTTTAACTGATTGAAAATATTGTTCCACTTCCATGAAAAAAATACTTATAAACATTTGTTTCAAAATTTTTTCTTCTTTTTTTTCCTGTGACTGCAAGAAGATGGAGGATATTGAGAATTTAGAGTGCCTTTCCTCATCTCTTACAAGTGTCTGTTTTCATGCAGCATATCTCCAACAGAGAAGAAAGCAGAAAGGGAATAAGAAATTGCTTTCCATATGGACTTCTCTAAGTCATCAGTATACAAAAGCTGGCAAGTTTAGTGCTGGAAAGAAAGAAATGAGGCTGTAGGTCTCCTATAGCATGCCTTGGTACAATGCTTGCCAGACAATGAAAGAAAAAGAGCTTGGACTTCCATGTGATGACTTTCTGTTTCTTGAGCATCATTCTGCACCATTTCCTGTCCTAACTGTTTTCTTTAGGATATGGGTGGATTTTTTTTTCATTGTTGGCAGGTGCAAAATAAATTTTAGAAAATATGGAAGTGAGTAGTTGTGCTAAATTCAGATTGCTGGTGGTACAAATTTTAACAGTAATGCCAGTTATTTACCATCATGGTTGCAGAATATTCCAAAACCCACTACATTACTCCCATTTCGAAACCCAGTAAAAATACTTTGGTCTCAGCAATGGAGGAACATGGCCAAGAGCAAAAGTAAGGATTGGTATTAAATATTTATATATCTCATTTATCTGAAACTGCTGCTCCATACAGAACAGACTGCTTTAGGGTTATTATTAACTGGTAAGGTTTTTCTGACCTGGGTTTAATTTCCAGAATCCTGTGCTTGAAATTGTTATCTTGTATATATAAGACATTCCAAGAAAATGACAACACTGTTTTTAAGTGAAGAGCACAGCTTTGTCCTGTTTAGTGACCTCAGAACATCCTTTCAATACTTGTACTTTTGTTGTCCTCACTAGTTCAGTTCATTTAGTTCTCAATGTAAAGGTTATTAATTTGGAATGCTTTGAGAAGATTCTTTTGAAATTCATGGAAAAGAAAGGAAAATTACTTTGTCTAGCTGTGGATATGAATTATATATAGCAAAATAATGTATTTCATATTAAGTCTATCATAGACTCATGGGCATTGAGAGTATACTCCTTTTTAACTTTTCAGTTTGTTTTGAAAGATGACTTAAGTAAAATTTTATTTTCATCTAATTTACTTTTCTTGTGTCTAATGAGACTGAGTTGTAACTATTTGAATTGTAGCTGAATTGAATTCTATTTGATCTGTTAGCTCAAATATGCTTTCTCACATCAAGAAATGCTTGATTTATTTCCAGATCACTTGCACATATATTTGTCAAGCAAACAATTTTCTTGGAATTATTTAGATTATTTTGGCATTTTGTATTTAGTGAGAAGAGTGCAATAGATCACACTTTTATTAATATTTCTAAATGTGTGCATATTATACTGCATGCATCTATACACAAAATCAATATTTGTTTAAGCTTGTTAGGATGACTGACAGGCTGGTTATTGCTTCTGCCCTCAAGTGACTGTCCACATGTATACTCCCAGCCATTCACAAGCACTGACTGATTTTGTCTTAAAAATTTGCTGCCTCGAGACTTATCCATAGGCTGATAGATTGTATTTCCTCCCTTCAAATTAGTGGTTTATAGATTATTTTGCTATCAAAACTGTATTTGTTTTATAATTGAGACACATGACATGTATAGGAGGTTAGAGATCTGTTTACTTTGAATATACTCAGAAAAATTAAGTCTCTTTTAGCAGTTCTGACAAGTGGAAGTGTAAAACAAAAATACCTGAAATGGTCAAAACCTCTCAATAGATTTTTTTTTTCTAAATCACCATATTGGAATGAAACAAGAAAAATTATTGAGAGAGTTTAAAAGCTATTTAAAATAATCCATATAATTGATTACATAGTAAATATAATTTCTGTTAATCTTGCTACTGTATGCCAAGTCCTCAGTGGGGAAATAGTGAAATACAAGAATCAGATTTTAAAAAATTAATAAAATCAACTGGCAAATTGGACAAAACGTTTTTTTCCTCTCAGAAAGGGCATCTCTGACAATAAGGTTATTTACATACACTAGAAAAAAATCAATGAAGTAATTTTACTTTCCGTTTTGCTCCTCTGCTGTGTGCAGGTATAATAAGTCATCTTGACTGCCTGAGTAAGGAGTGATCCTGGAGGCCATGGGTTTTTCGCTTTGTTTCCCAAGCTTTACATGTAGCATCTCATGAACAGACTCTTTTTCTATATTCATTTTCTGCAATCTGTTTTAGTTTTATGCTGAATGATTCATTAAAAATAAAAGTAAATTAATCATACCTTTTCTGAGATGTCCCTTTGCACAAGGGTTTCTGAATATCTTTTAGGCTTGGTAGAGAACTCACCTTCTGATTGCCGCTAAACCTCCCCAATGGTACTAACAAGCAGAGTATACTTAAACTACCAAAGGCTGCGGCTAAATCCCTTTATGTGCATTTAGAACTGTTCTTATAAGTAAAGAAAAGGAGGCTCTGCCCTTTATTCAGGTGCTACTGAACTGCCTATCAAACAGGCACATAGAAGGTCAGGTCTCCTTTCGCAAGTGTCTGGGTTTTTAATCAAACACTGAGGTTTGTGTGGCATTAGGTTGTTTATTTTTTAAAAAGTTTGTTGCATCTTATCCTGTAATTAGAAAAAAAATCGTAAGTAAGTGTTCAGGTCTTCTTGCTGACCTTACACAATCAGATAACAGCAAGAAAATTCCATTAAGTGATGACCTAACAGTCTGATGGGCTGTTGCATTTCTTTTAATTGTAGAGCTTTAGGATAGTATTTCCCTTTTGGCTGTATCTATAAATAATTTTATAACTTTCATTTATAAAGGACATCTTGCTGGTGACAGTCAGGTTTTAAGTTCTACCTGTGGAGCTAGAAATGTGCATGGTTTTAATAGAAACACCTTGCCATTTTCCTATGTTTCTCAAATTTGGAAGCATAGTTATGACAAAGTACAATAAGTTTGCATTAATCCTCAGTATATGGAATTCAGAAACCAATCCTCTAAATTGAAACTTCACAAATGCAAAGCTTGGAATAAACTGTGCCTTTAGAAAACCATGTGGATGAATATTGTACAAAACTTGTACTTGCCTAAGATAAACTGCAGGTTGTGTTGTTACTCTGATGCGTTATTTAAATCAGTTTTTCTCCTCTTTGAGGAAATCATATGAACAAGTCCAGTGGCCTCATAAAATCCATTTTTGTTCTCAGGTCTGTTTTTAGTGTATAAACATTCAAATTACAGGAAGCTGTGATTGTATTTGATTCTTAATTGTCACCCTACAGAATCAGTTTTTTCACATACCTCTATTACCTCAGTTGAAGAAATGCTTATTGCCGAATTGCAGTTGAAAGCGGTTCTCTCAGAATAAAAATGAAACACATCTTTTGTGCTGGATTCCAGGCTCTTTGAGAGTGACCTCACATATTAAATAATTCTGGATTTATTATTAAAAAAAAAATAAATCTTTCTCCATTTGCAGCTTTGTAAGTTTGCTAAGTATCAAGAAGGGAGAGAAAGGAGTTCCAGAGGAGACAACTTTCATTCATAGCAAATAAATGACAGAGTGGCAAAACTAGCACAGAATATTTGTTGGCCTACATTTCACTTCACAAAAATGTTATTTTCTATGTCATTCCTTAATGTAAATATATAAACAAGAGTACAGTGCTGAATATTACTCAGATTTGTGGAACGTTTTCAACCCAGAACCCCAGAAATATCATACCTGAAAGACAGAAAGGATGTCAAAATATTGGTTTCCTCAGTCCCAAATGAGTTTGTGAGAAGCAGATTTTTGACGTATTTCCCAGTTCTCCAAATGCACAAGATTGAATATTTACATAATTATTAAGTTCTGCATATAGACCCTCTTTCTAGATCTATCATTCATTTCTTGAACCAAGCTGGAGATAAAGACGTGTAAGAAACAGGTTAGTATTTTCATACTAACCTTTAACACAATATCAGACTTGTTCCTACTGTCTTTAAAGCTAAATGGAAAGTAGACTAGAGGGATAGATACTGAACATGTTTTCTCTTAGTGTTTACAGGAAGCAATTGGAAAGAAATTATATTCTTTGGGGGGGTAAATTACGTGCAGTGGATCAGTGCTCTGTTACTCTTCTAAGCAGCTAGAAGAACTTGAACTGCCTGCATGATGTTGAATGACATTATGCAGTTTTCCCATCTATATTCATTGTGTGCCAATTCACTACAGGTAGCAACTATTTCAAAGACCTTTCCCAAGGCAGATAAAAATTTTGATCAAATCACTGGAAATAAAAGGCTTCTCTTTTTCAACCAAAAGTCACAGAATACTTTAGTATTTTAACAACACAGAGCATAGATTTATGATGTGATTCCATGTTATGTGTCAGCGTTGAAAGAGTAGGGTTTAGTCCTGTCTTTTCCTTTTTATAACTTTTCTTCCTCCATTTTGTCAGGGATTTTTCTTTCTTTTTTTTTTTTTTTTTGGTGGGGGGGGGAGTAGTGTGCATTTGTCAGTTTTACTGCCTGTTGCAAACCACAGCGCAAGGACCTAGTACAGTACTCTTCTTTTACTACAAAGAACCATACGTATATCTTTGTATCTGCTCAGAATTCTTTGGATTCGATGTAATCATGGCCATCTTGTTCACTTCTTGTCACACTGAATGCAGCTTCTTCAGTAGTATTGATTCAGATTTTAACTGCTGCTTGAAGCTTGGCCTCTTGCACACTGTTGCAAGTGAAGCAAGCAAATATACAAGGGCTATTGCCTATGCGCACCATTTTGTAAGGAATCCAGATTTTCATCTAACCTAGCCTCTGTAATGGACTAGGCAAAAAATCCTGGTCCTAAAAGGTAATTTTATTCCTGAATTTTGAGTCTATAGATTTTGTGTGGACTTTGGGTTTGCTGGAGCTCTCATCACAGACTTCCAGTTAGCAGGACAAACAGTAATAAGCCTTCATTTGTAGTGGTGACGATCTTTTTTACTTTAGATGCAGAAAACACAGATTTGTTTTCTCTTTCTCACTATGATGATCTTTTTAACTTGGTATACGCAAAGGGATTGTATTAATTCAAGGCTAATTGATGATATTTAGGTTTTTTAAAAAAGTAAGTTATGTCAGTATAATAAGAAAATATTCATATTTTACAAACGATATGGATGCTTTTTGAATAGTCCTTCCTAGGCACTTATACTTTCATTAGTGATCTTAATCTTTCAGCCACAGAATAAAAGATTTGTAAGGTAGACTTCTGCCTTTGCAATAATGCGCTCCTCTGTAAATTGACTATGAAATAAATTAAGCAATGTTTCTTACAACACACTAAGGCTTCATCATGAAAATAATGACAAGGTGGCATTATAGTTCCTTCCATAGTGCTTTGAAGTCTTGCTCTAAAATATTGCAAATTGCTAAAATTAATTAACTTTACAAGTGAAAAATATCCTGTAATTCGGAATTACCTGTTGACATAAAAAGTTATCGTTTCACTCTACTTGTGGATGCCAGGAAAGAATGTTCCATGTAGGTAGGTGGGAAAACAATGCAAAGTAGTGTCTTTACAAATGTATTGCACAGAAGATATTTATATATTTATTTTAAATTCAGTCATGTGAAGCCTTTAAAATAACATTGGACACTTTCACTAAACCGGACAACATGTTAGAAAACAGATGCACATTTGTATATTCACTTCCACTTGTATGCTTTGTATATAATTTGATTACAACAGGTTTTCTCAATAGAGATCTCTGGATGTTTCAATACTGTTTAAGTCTTATTTTGAGGACTGAAATAACACTTTGATCCCATCCCCATGCACTGTGAATTTGTGTCCCTCAGTTTATGCACTGTTTGCTATTGGGACAAGAAGTGTTTCCTGAGCTAGCTTGTATGTGACTTTTTCCTCAATGTGACCATCATTTTACATGTTAACTGTGTTTTAGGGAACCAGCTGCACTTTCCTAAATCCATTCAAGAAAAATCCAACAGATGAGAAGACAGGAAGGGGGGATAAATGCTAGGGATATTCATGATTCTTCTTAAACTATTGGACTGCCTTGGCTAGGGAAGCTGTGAGTAGCAAGGGTGATACTTTCATAATGACTTTAAGTTATCAAGAACTGATAACATTATCAATGGTTGCTGATGCCATGCATGGCTTCAGCCTTTTTTTTTTTTCCTTGCAAATCAGATGATGCTGCTGATACTCATTTCTCTGTCAAATATTCTATTTATTCTGCCATCTAAAATCTGTTTCCTGTTATTATTTAAGAATTGGTACTAGCTTATACATATTAGATTTATTGAGAGGATGCACAAGATCACATTGCTTTATCTGCTTGATCTTTCACATCTGTTTTCTTAAAAAATTGTTGAAAATCTGGAATTAACTCTTATTCTGTTCTTGAGCCTACTGCTTCTTATTGGAAATATCCTATATATATATGTTTTGAGGCCATGTTTTGTTTTCTTAAATACACTCAATGGCTTCTGAACCTGCAAGCTTTTCAGTTTCTACCACAACCACTGTAGGTTGGGTTTTCTTAAAATTTAGTTTCAATGCCTGAAAAGCAGTAAGCTTATAAGTGCTAAAGATAGTAAGTGGGGACACATTCAACTTAGAAAAACATGGACAGACAAATAGATTAAGTTCTTTTTATGCTAATTTCTTTAAACTAGCGCCTACTAAACCCTGAAATATTGTTTAATATTTCAAACTCACTTCAATGCCAATCCTATTTCTTCAGGGGAATCAATCAAGTTTCATGGGTATAGATGTAAATAGTTCTATGCCAAATAAACCTCAAATTTCCATAAGTGTTGAAATACTGTGATTTACATACTGGACTGTGCTCTATCCATCCAGCAGGTTAGGTGAAGATGGGGTGACAGACAGGAAGTGACTAAAATTCAACAGTACATTTTGCCATTACAACTTCTTTTCACTTGGCATTATCTCAAGATTTATTGCTTGTTTGAGAGATCTTTTGGAGACAATGGCCTGAAACCAAGAATGATTTTTTAAAATCAAATTGTTCTCTCTTCTTTTTGAACTGTATTGTGACTTTGGACTATTCCAACTAATGCTAGCTGGTTTAGAGCATTTGAAGGATCTAAGTCTGCTAGTAAATGAACTAGAACCAAGGCGAAATCTTCCCAGGAGACAGACACTAAGTTTGTGATCAACAAAAAGAGGACCAATATTATAAACGATATTCTAAAACAGATCTTACCATCATTTATCTCAATTGTAAGTTGGACAGGACATGTATCCCACAGAGATGACAGCAAGATAATTTGATGTCGTCTACGTTTATTGCTGCTTTCTAAGTTATTCACTCACCATTTCACTGAGCTCACTGTATCAATGATCTGTATTTCCACAGAATATAATGGCAGTAGAATTTCATAGAATCATAGAATAGTTATGGTTGCAAAAGACCTTTGAGATCATGAAGTTCCAACCTTCTTGCCGTGGGCAGGGACACTTCATACTGAAACCATGTCTCCCGAGGCTCTGTCCAACCTGGCCTTGAACACTGCCAGAGGTGGAGCATTCACAACATCCTTGAGCAACCCATTCCAGTGCCTCAGCACCCTCACAGTAAAGAACTTCCTCCATATCTCTAATATAAACTTCCTCTGTTTAAGTTTTTACCCATTTCGCCTTGTCTTATCACTGCAGTACCTAATGAAAAATCCCTCCCCAGCATCCTTATACACCCCCTTCAGACACTGGAAGGCTGTTATGAGGTTAAAAATTTCTGTGGTGTGTAAAACATTACTTATGCATAATTATTCTTGCTAATGTTAACACAAGTTTTGTAAATGGACTTAGGACAAGATCAACTGTGCTATAAAATGTGTAATAAAATCACAGAAGGCTCTTGATGATGTAGCTGTCCTTTTTTTCCATGAATGAGCAAACATTTTTTGAACGCTGATAATCTCAAAATTGTTAGGTTTTAAAGCCGGTTCCCTAAAAATTTGCATCCTTCTGAACTGACCCGACCCTTGGCATGTACCTCCTTAAGAACACTTGACCTTGTAGAACAATTTTAAACAAATTTGGCACAAGGCAGAAGTCTTGAGATTAGTTACTTTCACATTTCATGGAAATGTGTATTAGCTATTGGAGAGAGAAAGAACTATCTTTGTATCTTTGATCAGGGAAGATAAAAAATATAGTCTTTTATTAGACATTAGAGATTCCACATAGATTCACCCTTGAGGCATAAATCTCAACTAAGATATTGGACTTTGATAGTCTGAGGCTAAGAAAATGATCAGATAGGGAACTTAATTTTTCCCCTTCACTCGAAAAGAGCATCTATATATTTCAAATTGGAATAACTTCAAACATTTAAAAAAACCCCACCCACATTTAAAATTTCCAATTAGATTTTGATGAGAGTACTTAGGTTATGTCAACCCAGACAGGACATGAAATGACTCTAAACATAGTAAGGCAATTAGAAAACCAGAACAGAAGCATACCTAAAAACCAGATTGACATACTTCAAAACACTGAATGAATAAAGACGGGGAATTGCTGCAGCTATTTCTGTTGCCACTTCATCTTTGAGAGAAGAAAAGGATGAGGACTTTCTGTATAGTTTGTAGTTTAAGGAATCCTGAGTGTGTGATTCATCATCTCTGAGTTACCATAGTATCTGGTTTCCCTGGTTACCAGTGACCAAGGAAATATGGACGCTAGGGAAGCTGGAGGCTTGGTTATTTATTTAATTTTTGAGGGAAAAGAGAGAGAGAGAAGGTTCAGAGAAGATTTTTGTGTGTGCAAGAAAAGAATGGGAGAATAGTGCTGGAAGATAAGAGTTGGGAATGGATGTTGTCTGAAATGGAATTTATAGATTTATCTTCACTGCAAAGAACTAAAGTGTTTGAAAGAAAAAAAAATGGTTGTGAGAAACACAAATTCTGATAAAAATTGAGGAAAAGGAGAGCTGTAAAGCTGTTTTCCTAAGGGACTGGAAAAAGGAAAACAGTTGTCTCAATACAGGTGATACGAGTGTGATTTGACCAGATTTTCTCCTTACTGGAGTAGATCTTAGGGGCTGTGGTCCTGAATTGGTTCTTTCTGTGCTTGGGACTTCACAAACAGAAAACAAATTTGCTCTAGACATAAAGAGCATGTTGTCCCATTTCTTGCCAATCCAGAAAATTTCTCTGGTAACCCCTAGTAATACTTTTGGCTTTGTCTGGTGGATGGTTTCCAGAAATGAAATTTAATGAGTTCCATCTAGTGTTTCCTCATGGTCTGCTGCAGAACTACAAACAGAAAAATAAATATGGCAGCTTAAAATGACATTTTTCAGGTTGGGGTTTTTTAGTCAGAACATTGTTAAGTTTCCCTTTTGCTAACAAACTTGTATTTCATGTCCAGAAAGCCTTTTGAAATATTCAACGCTATGATAGACACAATGCAACAAACATTGCCATGAAAGTTAAATTTTGATATTTAGTGGAAAGCAAAGGAAGGTAATAATTGCTTTCATCATTTAGATTCATTGATAACCAGAGCTCAGATTTCCAAGGAAGAACTTGTTCAGGACTGGGAAACTTCCTGATACTTTCAAATGAGCAAAATATTTTTTTACATTTATTCCACAAAGACTGGTTCATGCCAGGGAAACTCTTGGCAGCAAATCCCCACAAATGCAAAAGTGGCTCTGCTGCACTGGTTCTGGTGTTAGAGGCAGCTTAAATGGAATCATATTTCTTATTTCTCCTTGTGTTTTAACCATGATACACATTTGTTCAATTCCTTCATTTCTATAGCAAATTAAAGATACTTGGCAGGGCCAGCTCCTCCCTGTCATTTAATCAATCCTATAGAAAAGCTTAAATTTAAGAAAACTAAACTTTACTTTGAGTAAACTCTTATTTATGGCTGAAATTTTAAATCACAGTTTTTAAATCATAGTCATTCGCATTTATGCTGATGGACTATTCTATCAAAATTTAGTAAATAAGTTTTATTTAATAATTTCCTTTTCAAGTTCATTTAAGATATCAAAAAGTCACTTCATTTCATTCATGTCTGTCATTTCATGGCACAAATTTTTAGAAAGAAAAAGAATGAAAAATTACATGCTGTATAAAGGCCCTTAAATTCATTGTGACAAATGGGCTCTGGATTTCACCCTGAAGTTCAAGGTTCCTAGGTTATTAAGAAAAGTGTGACAATTTTGGTATCCTGGACATTTCACTAGCTTACAGAATACCTTCATTCACAAGAGTGCTGCTGTAGCACTACTCTAACCAGACTTAATAATAACTAGTAAGTTAATAACTGTCATTAATTTACGTTAGCAATTATGGTCACTTTAGTAGATCCACTTTTGTCAGGTTTTTCTTTAGTAGACTATATGAAGGTAGAACATGGTTTTGCTTTTTGTTCTTCCTATGTATTTTGTTCACATTCCCTTTTATTTGCCAGTATAACTCAAAATATTTTAAATTTCCTTTGAAATATGAATTCAGATTCCTAAATTCTCTCAATTTTTTTAATTTATGCTATTAAGTTTATTCCACGCTTTCAAAAGGATATTTCTAGTTTGATCCTGATTTGCATGAGTACAATGTCAAATGCACATATGCAAATTGGGTGTTTACATCTGCATACAGTCGTGCATGCAGCCACTTTTTGAATTTGCAGGTAGGCAATAGCTGAATTTCAGATACAGGGTACTCTCAGTATTGTCAAGATTTACATTCATGTGACAGCAAAGTAGAGTTTTATAAATGGATTGGAAGAAAGTGCTTCAGGGGAGCCCTTCAAACCTTATGGGTAACATGGGAGAGTGCACAAATAAAAGTTGTTTGAAAATCTAGGAGGTTTGGATTGGGCTCATGGACTGACCAAAGGAAAGAATCTTTTGGTCACATGCATAGTCTTATTATTCCCCAAAATGAATTTTGTTTGCAGGAATAACTTGGCTCCCTTGTAGAAACTTCTAACTTCAGTACTATTTGTGCTTTTGACACGAATGAAGTTTTCCAGGTGATGCATCTCTCTGCAACTTCGGCATTTTGGTGCCCATAATCAGAGTTCAGTTCAGTGTTGCCCAGCTTAGGGGGCTTAAGCCAAGCAATATCTTCAAGACTCAAAGTTGCCTTTGTCAGAGAGAGCCCTAGCAGCTGCAGCATCTACCAGGGCCACTCCTTGTGTGACCCTACTTTCATGGTATAACCCAGGAAGCTGCTCTCATAGCAGTGCAAATTAAAGTGTTGTCTCAGTCACTGATGATCAAACTAGACCTTCCTAGCTCTGAATAAGAGAAGAAAGTCTCTCCCCTCATCCCTACAGTAACATGAATCAACTCCAGAGTTAACAAATAAAGGGAACTTTTAGTGATTCTCCTGTGCCAGAGGCTAATTCTTTACAATTGTCATGTTTAATATCCAGGAGGTATCTAACCAGATCAGAGATAGAAAGGTTGTCAAGAATGAGATTCCTTCCTCCACCCTGACTTTTAAGGTAAAATCTCCCTTTCCTCAGGCAGAATCATTTGTGTCTGGTTTTGCTGATAGGTACTAGCTAGCTTTCAGTTAATATACTAGCCACATGTTGTAAATACCTCTTTTTTAAAACATATAGGAACATTTTCTGTGTTATGACCTTTGCTGAATATTATTCCTTTTAAGCTGCTTAAAAATATTAAAAATGTGATTTAAGTAATCTAGATTATGTCTTCTTCAGTAGAAAACTTTTGCCTTTATTTTATTTTTTATGTCCAGGTATAATTAAAAATATAAGTTCATAATCATCTAAGTCCAAGGAAAGCAGCATATACAATTTTGTATAAAATTTGCCATAAAAAAGATAGCGTATGCATTGGAACAGACAGTCTTTTAAAATTCAGTTAAAAGGTTGCCAGTGTACACATTTTGCTACTTGTGCATAAATAGTAATCTAATTTTTGGTTCTGTTTTGCTGACATATTCCAAAAATCTCTACTGGAAGAATGTGCTATGTTGACCTTACCCTTACTAAATTTTACAAATACACTGGTTGCTATTTCCCTTGGAAAAGATATTGTTACCAGTAAACTTTGTTAAGGGTAACCCCAAATATACCAAATGTGGCAATAAAGTTTACCTCTTCAAAAAGAGGAAAAAGCCAAAGAGCTTGCTGCTTTGAATCTCAGAGTTTAGCAAAACAGACATTTATGTCAGCCCTGTCCCCAAATCCAAACCTGCAGCTTAAGTGCCTTATGAACGCATGCTAACCACCAGAAGGATCCAGTATTGCCAGAGGTGATGTGCATTTGTTCTTACAATTTGCAAGTGAATCCCATCAAAAAATGTGACTCAGCAGTGTAAAATGGAGCTATTTGAAGAAGTTTGGATGGAAGCATATTAGTAATTTTCCAGTAACCCAGCACATTCACCCAGAAGATCTTTAATTGCTGTACAAAATTTCTCCAGGGGTTTAGAAGGTGTTGGTAGCTGGTGGAAAGACATTTATTATCTAATATGTGCTGCCTTCTGGGGTGAGAAATAGTTTTTATTTAACAGAAGTGAAAATTAACTAAAAGCTGGAAAGCAAGGGAGCAAGGGAGGGGACAATTCCAGGTAAGTGTGTTGTGATAGTGTTTATACAGGTTTCTCTACAAATGGGCAAGAAAGTTGATTAATGATTTGCTAGAAACATTTAATATCTCATGCTGTGCAGTCACCTTGTGAAATGCAGTTTTTGTGTGCCATAAGGCTGCAGAGAGGTGCATGACCCTACCATCTCACATCCCTTTTTTCTGCATGGAAAGTTGAAGAACTCTCAGCATTTTTTCAGAAATGTTCTGAATGCTTTCATAGCATACTTTAAGAATTGCTATGGTAGTGTGAAGAATGGGAATGCTATTGAAGTAAAAAAAAGTTTAGAAAATTATTTTTTAAAATACTTATGATTTCCCAAATTGGATTTAGGCAATCTTTTAAGGCTGATGAAGACCTGCAAATAGCTTATGGGTATAGAATGTGCTAGCTTCCTACACATAATAGATATGCTATACATTTTTATTCAGCTGTTGAGGGGGAGATTTCATATTAACGATTAAATATGTCGTATAAACTATGCAATATTTTGTATGCATCTATTTTTAAATGTCTGCTTACCAAAAGATTCTACTTAATTAAAAAGAATTAGCAACTACTATTTGATTGAAACCGTCTTTTGGATGTACATTTCTGTCCTCCTAAAAGAATAACTTTTTTAGTGAGGTAAAGATACTGTTAAATGAAGGTGGCAAGTCAGCACAACTCTGTTGTATTAGTGTCTTCAGAGCTGCTTTGTTTTATGCTTTCTTTCCTGAGGAAATCAATAATGGATGGCTGACATCACTCTTTCACCACTCAGAAATGAGAAAGCCTAAATGCATTTCTTTAGGGCAGTCATGTTTTTCATCCTGAGCTGAAAAGCCTGTAATTGAGTGAGGTTTATAAGTGTGATTGCTATTGGTGTGTGTTCCAGTCTGATGTGCCTGTGAAAGGTTCCATTGGCATTTACCTGACTCTTAGGAATGTTGACCTCATCTCCCAGACCGGCCAGAGTGTGAAATGTCTCTGCTGGGAAGCACATATACAGAATTAACCTTATATACAGGAACACTGAGACTCAGTTTATGACTGCACAGGTAAGTTTCTTAAAGTTTGCTGGTTCTATGTAATTCGCACATACTTATTTTATGCTTAATTAAAAAAATAAATAAAAAGAAAGTAGGTCAGGGAACAGATGTCCGCCCCCCTGCAATGTTGACTTGTACTTGCATCTTACTGGTGAAGTGACTGGGAAGTTTGCTATCAGTGAGAACATGGGAAGGTTGGCCACTTTATTTGACATGGATATTTTGCTGCTATTCATAAGTCTGAAAAGTCAGCAGAAATGTGTACCTCTGAAATGACGTGTCAGTATAGACATGTTTACAGCACCCTTGGAAGGCACCTGTGGCAAAACAGGTCTCTGGCCTTAACATGACACTGACTGCATTATATACCAAGTGCGCGCTGAAATGGCCAGAGCACATCCCAGGGCCAGTCAGCTTGTCTGCTTGCTGCTCTTGCCTGGGTGATTCTGTTTTACATTTGGAAGTCTTTCTATAGTATCTGTTACCTATAAAATATATCAACATATTCTCCAGAAAGGCTTAGATATACAACGCATTGCAGTGAGGGTCAGTCACAATTTGTTACTGTTGAAGATTTTGTCCCATCTGCTTATTTTACCCATCTTTTTAATCTGAGTATTAATCTGCTTTCTGTCATGAACATCCCATAGTTTTCTTGGAAAAGAAAAACAGCAAAATTCTGCAATGTAATGTGTTACCATTTTCATCTCTTAATTTGAAAGAAAGTGGATAAGACAAACCCATTTACAAAATGCTTGAAATGGTTCTGGGAAACAGAACACCCATGTACCAAGCACAATAGCTCTTTCCACATTTAATTAATCGCACTGGGAAAAAGATAAATGCAACTTTGATTTGCATTTTTGGTGGGGTATTTTGATTTTGGGATGGGTTGTTTTAAAGGAAGCAGTGGTTCTGGAGTGTCTTGGGAATCCTGGTGTTGTCACAGTGGTGGCCCATGTAACCAGGAGACGTTGCGTGTTCCAGAATGCTGTTGTGTGTTCTGCAGGGCTGGGCCTGGATGCAGAGGTGGGGCTGCCCTGTATTGATTCCAACCAGTTCTGCAAGGGAGCAGCCACAGAGAGCAGATGAATCCCTCAGAGATGCTGGTGGTGTCTTTGTGGAAACAAAAGAGGGCAGGAAATGCTGGACAAACAAACAAGCGGGAGGGGAAAAAGGGGGAAAAACCAGAAGGAGCACCACGGGGGTAGAGGTGCTCCATGGCGGAGCAGAGGATCCCACCAGTAAAGGAGGACACCACAGCACAAGAGGTAGTTGTTTCTGTGTGGGAACCTCAGCCCATGGGGAGGAGGGACAGTGCCAGAGCAGGGGAAAGGCGTGAGAGGGAAGGGTGGGAAGGGAGGAATCACACTGTGTGTTGTCCACAGCCCCATCCCAGCACTGCCCAGAGCTGCTCAGAGGAACTGGGATGGACAGATGCTGAGCTTGGGAGAGCCATGAGGGCTTCACTTCTTGTCACATGAGTCTATTTTAATCAGTTAATTTAATTGGTAATTTTCATTAAATGTAACAAATTTATTTTAGTTATATAACTTTCTTTCCTCCCATCCTGCTGAGGTGCGAGAGAGCATCTTGTGTGCAGCTTGGCCCATAGCTAAGATGGCCAACAGCAGAGTAGAAAACCCTTCAGCAATCAATATCAGTGTGTACTTCTGACTGAAGATGAGGTTCTGTTGTGCTGCATATGGAACTTTATCTCCAGAAGTAAAATAAAACCCTAAATGCTTTAAATCTGCAGTCTTCTTTAAATTGGCACTGATTTTTAAATCCAATGTAAGTTTGTCTATCAGAAGCAGTATTCCTGTGTTTGTTTTGATACATGGTGGAAATAAGTGCTAGTTCTCCTACACATAAATATGCTATCTATTTGTGAATTGAGTTTCAAACTCTTTTATCAACACTGATTGCTGCCTGGGGAAATGATTCCAATATATCAAAGCCTGAGAGACAAGAAATCCAAGAGTGGCTGGATATTTCAAAGCAGAAAAAATAATGAGCATTAGAATTCATGACAAGTAAAAGCAATTTGTAGTACAGAGGAAGGCGTTGCATTAAATAAATGCATTTAAAATATTGCATGTAAATAAAATAGATGTCTGAGTTTAAGAAAGAAGAACAGGTGCCACGCATCAGTATTTAATCAGATACTTGCAGATAGTAAGAGACTTAATTTGAAAATAAGATTACCTATAATTCACTCTGGATACTTAAAAATTAATTTAATTTTTCTTTATTAGGATCAGTCACATTTAATCCTATTGAGAAATATTTTATTCTTAGTTTTCTTCATTCACTCCACCTATAATAAAATACAATTCAATGCTAGAAACAGTGGGATAATACTCCTAGCAGCAAGATACTTATTTAGAGAGAGAGAAAAAGGGATGTCTTTCACTTTCTTCGTTATGGTGTGACAAGCACAGGCTACTAGAAAAGGTGAAAAATATTTTGGGTGCCAAATTGGATGACACTCACCATTTAATTTTTGTCAAGCATTTAATTTCAGTTCATGAGTAAACCTACTGTATGTTTTCTTGTTTTCCAATAGAGACATAGCAGCGTCATGGCAAAGCTGTTTCTAAACAAAAGAACCTTATTTCTCAGTGAAAATTGGGTAATTTTGGAAGCATGTCTTTTGTCATAGTGTTATAATGATATAACAGCTACAAATGAAGCAAAATATAGAAAAGTAATCCTTAATAAAAAAAAAAAAATAAAATTACTGTTTTGCTTGAACACTTTGGGATTTTTTTCTAGGAATTACAGATGTGATTAGATTACATTACTGCTTTATATATTTCAGGCCTGTAGCAGAATAAGAGCTGATCTGATTGCTTTAGCAATATGTTGCGTAATAGGTGTTTATTTACAAGGAAAATGCTTTGTCCTCTACTTTTTTTAAGAAGTTTTTCATTTTAAAGATATTATGTTATGATCTTAAGAGCCAGCAACACTTTCTCCTGTGATGTCGATGGAATGTATTCACCATTTTGATTCAGTAATTAACTTTATTTATAATAAAAAAGGGGGTTGTTTAGTTACACACAAAATGTGTGTACGTGTCTGTGTGTAAGATTTCAACAGGCAGTCCCTTTCCCTTTTCAAACAAAGAGCATACATAACAGAAATGTTAGGAGTTACATTCAGTTCTTGCTTCAAGGGTTCACACCACTGTATGTGATTGGACCACTCTTGGGAAACTGGCAGTTAGAAATTATAGTTGAAATTTCCAGTTTCATGCTTTTGTACGTGCTCTTCATATTGCTCAGAAAGCATAACTGCCAAATCAGGGCATGTCTATCTCTATTCTGTGATGTATCCATTCTGCTAGCCTATTGTCACAGCTTGGTTTGTTTTTAAACAAAATGGTTCCATGATCACAATATTGATTAATCAGCTTTCCCTGCGTTTCTATGATTAAAATTTTTTGACACTTTGTCTCACTTGTAACTAACCTTTTCTTCTTCCTGTCACCTTGTAACTTCTGATGTAACTCTCAGAGATATGAGTCTTATCCTGTGTCAGGTAGTAAGAGTTTTATGTTTTCAAAACAATTGCTACTAACACACGAAGTGAAAGTTTCTTGAGTGATTTAACACCTGGGCCCTGTTCTGCAGTGCAAGAAGCTGCTTTATGACACCCAACTGGATCTGCACTTGCTCTGTTAGATTCTGAGCAGGCAGTATGCTCTTTCTTCTTTTTCATTTTCTTTCCTTTCCTAAAATATTTTTTTAAAGAAGGAGGTTCCCCAGTCGTTAAACTTGTGGCAAGCTGAGAAATAGCAGATAGTAGGGGCTGCCAAGAATCTTTCAGCTCATTGACTTTCCATTTCAAAATTTCTTACATTTTTGATGGCAAAAATTTTGAAGCCAAAAATTCCCAGGTCTAGGCAGGCAAACCAATACAAAACATTAGCAGAGCCAGCACTAGGATAGCTCACAAGATTTATTTCAGTCAGTTTTAATGAGAGCCTGTGTTCACATTCTTTTATTTTCTTTTTTAATATTTATTGCATTTATTTTGATAGGAGCCATTCTGAAAGCTTTTATTTAAACTGTAGAAAGGACTCATGGTTTAACTGCCTTCAAGGTAAGAATGAAGTAGGGCAGATCCTATTTCTGCCAATGTGCCATTTACCCTGTGAGCTGCAATGTTGCTGTTTAAGGCATAATACAAATAAACTGATTAAGGAGGGACACGTTTTTTAAATGTGTGTTAGTATCTTAAATACGAAACAGAGCTGTTAGAACATATTGATGTAGCTGTGCGATGCTAAGGCTTCAGTGGCTATGTAGTGCTTCCTAGGGAATAGGGAGCCTGTTATGCTGGTCCTATATATACTTTAATACTGGAGTTGTAAAGCTGTATACTCAGTCATTCTTACAAACACAGCTTGCCAGCTCATCTATTACCTAGACTTGATAATTTTGACTTGTCTTGATTTAACTAGATGATCTTAAGGGCCTTTCCAGCCCTAACTATTCTATGATTTATGTGACATTGCATTCATTTATGGATATTCTTTTTCAGCAGAACTGCAAGTTGACAAGTCTGTGGTGAAAGTTACGATATTTCAAAGGACTTATTATTTGCTGTGCTTTTCAAAACTCCCAAACAGGTAAGGTACAATCAAATTTTATACTAGATTGTGTTTTGGCAGTCTGATACCATTATAATTTGACAGGCATGACGTGAAACGATGAAATCTGAATGACATAACCCACTGAGACATAACTGATAGTCCAATGTAGAAATTTAATAAACATTTCCAATAAGTCTCTGTACTTGCCCTGTCATGTCCCCAACTATGCCCTAGCATTATCAATATTTGAGTCAGGTATTCAGCCTCTAATGTTGCAAAGTGTAACCATTTTCCTATTCATGAGAATTTTCATGGGTGTTTCCGTTTGCCATTTCTGGATATTCTAGATATTAATAGTTTAGCAAATATGTAATTATTACAGTGTAGGCACCTGGAAATCATCTCAGTTGTAAATGGTCAGTAGAGAAGCTACTGAATATATGGAATCACTTAACCTACTTACTTACATATAAACTGACTACACTGATGTACTGCCTTGTGACTAGCTATGGCTTAATTGGCTTCTTTCTGAAGTTCTTAGATTAAAAGGAAAAAGTCACAAAGATACAGCCCCAGGTTCCGGGTTTCATTTGTTTGGTTTGATTTTTCTTTTGTTTGTTTGTGTAGGTTTTTTGATACAACTTATCACAATAGAGGCTTCCTCAAAGAATTATAAGAGAAGTATTTCCTCATCTACTCCTTCCAATTTAGATTCCTGCTACCATGAGAGGGCTTTCTTCTAATTCAGTGAAAAACAGTTGGTACAGTTAAACTTCTAAACCTCCTAAATATTTACCTTTTAATACATAAAATTAACAGAACATAAAATACTATTTTTTAAAGTTCTTTAAGCTGATCAGCCAGATATCATTTATGCCTTGTTCCCTTTTCTAACTTGTTAAAGGTAATGATTTGGAACCAAGAGTTTTTAATTTTTTGTAGTCATCTATTTTTTTTTGTTTTCAGTGGGGATTGACAGCCTCACAAATGTAGCTCATAATTGGGATGTATTTTTTATCATAACTCCATTACCTGCTTGTTATATGGAGAAAAACCTATCAATATTTGCACAACACAAAGAACTTTAGCAAATAATATTTCTAGGAACTTCATCTAAAGCTGTGTAAACAAGTTGTACTCTTTTAAACAACTGTGTGATTAAGAGCACTTATGAAATAATTTATTCTATAACCTTAGTCAAAACTGCTATATAGTTTATTTCAAATTAGCCCTTGGAAATAATTCCTGAAAATAGACTGGGTTTTGGAAACCAGAGAGCAATTGTCATGCATTATTAGACTTTGACATTTGAAACATGGACTAAGAAATCAATGTAAATGAATTTAAATTATTTGTATTACCTTTAAAAAGAAAAACAAAACCAAAAGCAACCCTATATGTAGACCACTGAAAAGAAATTCCCAGCAGTATTTGAGGACTAAGGATAATAATATGATCAAATTAATCATGAATTTATTCACTGCAATGCTAAGGTGAAAAATATTTCTTTAAAATTTCCAAAGCAAAATAATATCAGACTTTAGTACTTTTTTTTTTTTTTTTTTTTCACTGAAGCTTTAAGACCCACCTGTAGGGTTCTGCTGTGGAGGTACATGGAAACTCCACTGAGGCAAAATCTTCTCATATTAATGACTGAAATTACAGATACATATAAATACAGTAGTAACTTTTTCACTAGTGTAATCTAGTTCAGATTTGTTTCTTGGTAAAAGTTATAACTCTTACAGGTTCTATTCTTTACATTGTTTTACACTGAAATCAGGTATACTAGAACTAATTTCCAAAAGAATTTCCCCAAATTTCATTCAATTGGTGCAAGCAATTTTCTTCACATATTTTTTTAGGGATTACCTTGTGTTTTGTTTTCAAAAAATATTTCATGATTTAAATTAAGGCAGAGCTTATGGAGCAGTAAGGGGATCAATGAATGTGAGACCAAATTGTTGCTTGCAGCTTTACTATATAGAATTGAGGGAAGTGGTCTGGGAGGGGAGACTTTCAGGTAGCATCATAAGACAGCCTAAATTCAGGTGTGGAATACTCCTTACCTGTACATTCCTTTTTTATTAAATGCGTGATCATTATAAACATCAAGTCTCTTTATGTGTTACTATGACACAATGAATGGCAGAAGACATACTTAATCTATCTAAACACTTGTCTGTATGACTAGACTCAATAGGTATTGTCTCACTTCTTCAAAGAAGCAAGAAGTCCTTCTCAAGGTGGATTCATAGCCAGTTTTCCTTACCATTTTCTACATGTGTATGTTAATTCTAGCAGCAAACAGGAAAGTGTCTAGCTAATCTTTCATACAGGCATTACCTTGAATCAATATACTTTGCATTCATGGCCAAGATGGGAATAGATTAAAGCTCACTGTACTCCTTATCCACTTTCCTCCATAAGCTACCTGTAGTGTGTCTGTAGGTTGGCATAGATTGTATCTTGTCTTCCATGATGACAGGCAATATTAAAGATGCTGTAAGAATGATCCAGATCTGTTTATGCAACGTCAAATGTATGACATTGCAGAAAGAACATCATATAAGGTGATGGTATGAGGCATAGTACAGTCATGCACCTACAATGCAAAGTATGGTATAGTTGAGTCTCTCTATGGTAAGGGGATATATAGAATTATAGAATAGTTTGGGTTCAAGGGTCCTTCAAAAGTCATCTAGTCCAACCACCTGCAATGAGGAGGGGCAATGTACTTTTGCCTCACTTCCCCGGAGTTATCTAAAGCATGCCACAATGCAACAGAGAGGTGAATTTTGATTGGAATTCAGGTGCCAATCTATACTCAAAGTACACAATGAGTGTACAAAGTTCCATAAAAATAAGAAACCGTTTTCTCCACTACTCCATCATTGAAAGTGCCTTATGCCTTCAAAATAAAGGTGGCTACAGAGTCACCCCAAATGTAACTTTTAGTCAAAATTCACACTCTCCGCTGTTGTGGAATAGCTTCACTGATGAAGGCCATTCAAGTAACTGCTGTTCTGAAATTTACTGGTTAAAGATGGGAATAAGTTGTCCCCTGCCTATGCGTCATAGAAAGAATGTAACGCTTCAGCCATGCAAGCCTGACATACCCGGAATATCAAGCCTCCATGGTCTTTCCCTACAAAGACTGAGAGAAACAGAGGTGACTAAATGTGTAACCTCCTTTGCAAGTAGCCAGATGGCCTTGTTATTTCAGCTACCTGAATAGATAATATGCAGTCCAGGAAAGAAGTGTTTATTGTCAGCTGAGATGTAGCAGTTTCTGAATACGGAATATCACCATTTAAATCTGTTCCTTTCTTCGTCACTCTTAAAGAGTTAGGCATGCTAAACTATATAAGCTAAATGTAAATAAAAATGTTGAATGGCACTGAACCATGAGAATACTAATAGACTATTTAGGGTGTTTAGGAAATAAGCCTCAGGTACAAATATTGTGATCTGTATTATATTTAATGTTGCTATTTGTCATCATAATGCATTTCTGGGGTGTTTTCCTTGAAAAGCAAGCTATACAATGAATTTCAGTAAATGTGACATACAAATTCCTAGGGAAGAAGATGTAAAAGATAGAATGCATGTAACACTGAGCTCCAAAAGAGATTTGTGGATGATACAGTGCCAATGAATACAAATCTTTGTAAGTTGCATTGAATGGTTGCATTCTGCAAGTCCAAAAATGTTTTATTCTGAAGTCTTCAACTGTATTCATCTGTTTCAAGAGCCTTTAGCTCTGTTTTTCTCCATTTTCCACTCTCTTCTTCCCTCTTGTACTTCTGTCTTTATGGCTTAGCCCTACAAGGATATCCAGAGGCAGGAGCAAGGCAGGTAGGATGGAAGGCTTCCCTGGAGCCTCCACCAGCACAGGAAAGTGTGCATCTTCCCTGCTCTTCTTCCCCTCCCCCTACTTTTTGAAGGTTATATAGTTCAAAAAACAATCCAGAGATGCTTTCTTAAGTCTTGTCTTGTAGATGTCCTTGCTGACTACCATCGAACTCAAAAAGTGGTTTTCACCAAAGATAAAAAAGAATTAGAGACATGTTAGAATTTAACCAAACTATAGTGGGCCTGATTCATCCCTAAAGCGACTTCTCTAAACCTGCCTACATCTTGAACTGTTTAGTTCACAACTCCTCCTTTACCCATAGAAAAAGTTTCAAAATCCAGTGTTACTTTAATTAATGGCAGATCTATTAGCAACACAGTCAAGGGGAAGTAATACTATGGTAAGATATTTAATGTTATACATACAGTAATGCAATACAGAAGAGGTAAACTGTGTTTTGAAAATATTCAGTCTAAGTAAAAGGAGACATGGCATAAGAGATGCTCGCTGACTGGGATGATGGGAAAACTGTACAATGCAGATGGATTTGCTATGATTCAGAAAAAAATCCATTGTTAATTGCCACTAGCAAGAGACTCAGGACAGAAAATTTTCTAGTTTCATTCCAAACATATATTTGTGCTTATGCAACTGAACTGCCTTCCTTGTATGTTTCCACTCCATTTTTGTTACCCCAGAAAAAAAATTCAAGTAATGCTACTTCATGCATCACATGCATTTCATTTGCTGAGAAAAGTATTTCTTTCTTCTTACTTTCCCTCCATTTTGTGGGAAATTCAGTGAATTGCGAATAGAATGAATCCTTTTTGGTAACGAATGAATCACATGTTCTTTTCCAGATAGTCTAAGGGTTTGTCAGTGCTCTGCTCTGATTACAATTGTATGTAGTTCTGAAAGAAAAGGCTTTATCCTTTAAAGGTGATTTATACCTGAACAAAATTCATCTTTCTTTGGAAGTATATGCCAGAAGCATTTATGCCATTATTGCAAGCCTCATCTTAAGTGCCTGCATTTACACTGTGTTTGCTCACTAACTGCTTTGACATAGCTGTAGCAAGGAGCTACCTCTTTTCCTCCACCCAGACCTCAATGTAGTCAAGGTCTAAGTTATGAATGTGATAATTAACTATACATTACAATTCATTAAATATTCTTAATTGTGATGTGAGAACAAATGATATTCACCATTAGCAATTGAGTTTTAGAGTGAATTTGTGTGGGTGCATGGGAATATGTATGATAGAATAAATTTATGCAGATTAAATCCATTAGCAATTTTCTGCACACCTCATTAGGCAAAATATCAAATCCCACTTAGCTCTTCTGCTACTCTCATTAGACAATTTAAACTGTACTATTCCATACCATGGAAATAAGAAAAAATAAATCCCTGGTGTAGTGTCCTACAAGTGAATTCTCAAGACCTACAGCTGCCATAATAACACCTTGGACTAAGCATGTTGCCTGACCGCACATTATCATTGGTCAGTCTGCTGAGAGAAAGGGAGTCTGACAACTATAGTGGGGCTCTGGAAAACAAGTATATTTGTTGCTTCTTTTCACAGAGCAGTCCAGGTTCTCTGGCATTGCAAGTGGCTTAAAGCATGTGTGTAGCTGTGGAAAATACTTCCAGTGATGATTTTTGGAGGGGTTACTCTTTTTGTCAGAAAATACAGATTTACCAAAAAATTAATTTTACTATGAGAGGATGTTATCTTTGCTAGAAGTTATAATGGAATAATCTCTTGGGTTAATGATGGAATATCTGATGTGGCCACATCTATGTCAGAGCCATGGTTTAACCATTGTTTTAAGCCAACTCCACTAATTAAGTTTTCCCAACCTGCTCTGACACCAGCAGCTCGCTCTTTCCTTCCCTTGTATACTTATGCTGGAACAAGAACGGAAAACAAAGGAGAAGAAACTGACAATGAATCTGACAAAATAAGAC
The DNA here is from genome assembly GCA_024733675.1 of Psilopsiagon aymara. Taxonomy (NCBI): domain Eukaryota; kingdom Metazoa; phylum Chordata; class Aves; order Psittaciformes; family Psittacidae; genus Psilopsiagon; species Psilopsiagon aymara. The sequence goes on along the minus strand of JANRGW010045066.1, from coordinate 7,517 downwards.
TGAATAAGGTTCGATACAGTTTGGTTTGCTGGTCTGGTTCACCACCTAGCCTTGCAAATGCTTGCACTGTTTCAAAAGAACAAAAGAAAATACAGGTTGAGGAAAGACAGAAAGGGCTTTTTTTAGTGGTAATTTAGTCTTATGGCAGTTAAACATTTTTGTGATACTGTGGAAAAAAATGTGATCAGTAGATCAAAGGAAGCTCTACACTCCAAAGTTAAAACTAGGTGGAAAGCTTAAAAGAGTTTAATTGCAAGAATTTGTTATTATTTTTGCAGGGAATAGGGTAAAAATGGGATTTCCCCTTTTCTGTCTATTTACACTCAACAAGAAAAGATGTCAAAAAGTAAAGGTAATATTATTATAACGTAGTTCATATTGAGTGAGAATCTAAAAAGGATGGAGAGAATTTCTTTATTCCTTTCTCTTCCTGTTATTTGACTGCTCTTCCTGGTTTTGAAACTGAAAGGCGCCAAATAGTTTTCATTTCCATACCCAAACTAGTTTGCCTAATTCAAGGTCACAGCCTCTTAACCAGAGGATAGTAGCAGGAGAGGAGTGATTCTCAGCCAAGTACTCAGGGTTGAGGTCCAGTTAGCTTGCTTATGACTGAAACTACAGTAGTGCCACAAAATACTAACAAATGCGCTTAGTTCCACTCCATGTACAGTATCAAGGCAGTATTTCACTTTTAAACTAAGTTAACCATATTTTTATCTTCTGTCCTCTCTATCCTTCTTGCAGATGCCAGAGCAGGCATCTTCACCTTGCACTGGAAGCAGCAGTGTGTAACAGCATAGATGAATACTTGCAGTGCCCCATGTAGTGTCCTTTGCTGCCTTTGATCGCTTGTCATTTTGATCATTACAGTTTGAACAAAATAGCTAATCAATCGCTTCTCATTGTGCCCTTCACACACTACCTGCTATTAGCTCCATTCATTCCTTTTGTATTCAAAACTCTACAGTAAACAGTACTGTAAGTCATCTAAATACTAGTGGATGGGCCAGTTATTCTGCTGTGAGAGGAGGGGTGTTCCTATCACTGACCCCTCTCTCAGTTAATTATGAATGCTTCTGAGTCTCGCCAGGGTTTACTTTGTAACCCCATCATGCTTTCTGTAGCCAATAGGTATAGCTCGCATGCTGGGAAGCAGGGCCATAAGAAGGAATTTGCAGGCAGAAAGATTACTGGGGTACTCACAAAGAGTCGTGAAACCTATTTCCCCTTCTGTTCAGTCACATAGAAGAGGACCCAATGTGGCACATATGAAAGTGTCCAAGTAGAAGCTTAGTGATTTGTGCTTTTGTTGGGTTTGTGTAGGCTTATGAGGGTTATGGTTCCCAAATATTCAAGTGAAACTGGAACAATCCTGTGTCTGGACAGTGTGTAAGCAATTGCAGGTCTTTCTGTATGAGACATTTGGCAGTCTGAGTCTCAGCCTCTACTGACCCACCTTGCATGAGGGAAAATGGGTTGCTGGCTGTTTCTGACAGTGTGTATCACCGGGGCAGAGGCTGAGACTCTTGAAGCCCCTCCGAAATGATCTGAAATGATCTAAAGGATTGTGTTTAGCAATCTAAATAAGAAAAAAAAAAATTACACTTTTTTTTTTTTTTTTTTTTTTTTTTTCCTGAGTCATTTGGCAATCCAGATAGGGTCAGATCCTCTCAGCTGTTGTATGCTCTCTAATTCTCCTGGTCTTGCCAAACAAAGGGAATTCTGTCACATGTTGGCTTACAAGCAAGTGCTCATAGATATGGGTGAGCTCATTGCATTTGAATCAAAGGATGAAAAAGGAGAGAGTGGAAAGAAATAATCACATTTTTTGTGTCAGGGTTGCCTTTTCTCTTGGACCATAAGCCATTCCAAATTCCTTTGTTAAATGGTGAATACATTATATGCTAACCAAATAATTTCTCCTATTATACTTTATGTGCAATAAAATTCTTCAAATTCAAAGGTCACCTGCCAGACATGTAAAATGACTTCATGAATGACTTCAGCTCATTAATCATGCCTTAGTGTAGCAGTGACTCTCCTCTGTTCATTAGAATAACATTTCTTTGCACTTTATGGCAAACCATGATCATAGTACAGAATAAGGACAACAGAGTGTGAAAGACTTTTTTTAATGAGACTTCATAGCTGCTCATGGTGGGACTCCCCACCCTGTTTGCTCTTGAAAGAGCTGTCTGACAAAGGCTCAAAAGGATTTTACCTGATGAAGAGAGCCAGGAAGAGAGTTTTACAGGGAAAACCGTCAATGGGCTTACAGAAAACTACATACACCTTGCTGCCCAGTGGCTGAGCTGTCAGTCTTCAGAGAAATACAGAAAAAAATTCTTTAATTGTACTCACCATACATATGACATTTTATGCTGTATCATTGTCATTTGCAGTAGTTCTAACGCTGCAGAGAAAAGCAGCAATTTAGTCTGAATGGACTATATGCTTAATAAGAAGAAACCCTGTAGTTTAATAATTACCAATTATTAAGGAAAATAAATTGTTCATCAAAACCTCTAAAACTCAGTTGCATCATCAACGATCTGTCTGTTATTCTAATATTAGTATAGTCTTTACCTTGGATATGCTAAAGAAATGGAATTGTTCCAATAATGCTGGACTGAGACAGCTAATTTAAATCTCCCTTAATAAATATTTTAAGAGATGTTAATAATATTTTAGTATCTTTCTTCTTTAGCTGGAATAATGAATTTGCAAAAATGACTTAAAGTTTTGTGGACGTTCATTTTTAATTAAAATGTTCTTCTATTTGTTGCCTCAGGAGTGTAGCAACTTGAAGCACTCAAGGATAGAAAAGTCCCTCACAAAAAGAAGTACCAATCTGATTGCTGGCTTTACGATTCTATAACTTTTTCATTTCCTGTCTGTAAGGCCAGTTCTCCCAGCAAAAAAATTTGAATACTTACAAATCCAGGCCATAATGTGCCAAGTTTTCAACTCCCTTTGAAGGCAAATACAGTTTCAATTCGTATGGGAGGCAGCATCAGAACAGTTCTGCAATATGCAGGTGAAGGAATAATAACATGGTGAGACTTGTCAGCCTCAAGAGGTAAAATAGAACTTTATTATCATTGGCATTATAAGGTATTTGAAAATTATTATGTTGTTCTTTTGGCATGCCTGCTTTTCTTTACTGCCTGGGTCCAGTGTTTGTGACAGTGACTGCTATAGTCATTACTCTCTCCATGCACCTCTAATCTCCTATCAGTAAATTTCTACATCTAATCTATTTTCTTCATCCCTGAGTTGCATGCTGTAAACTGTATGTGCCCCTTATCACTGCATCCTGCAATAGACCCCACCATATAACAACTGTCCCCAATGCTTTACTGCCATTTGCCCCTGCAACGCTGAAGTTCAATACATTCATCTTTTTTAGTCCACTGGCCAATGTTTCTTTCCACATGGGAATGGCACAGGTTGAGGGCAGGAAATTGTTGGCTTTCAAGTTTGGAGTTAGGAAAAGATGCTGTTTTTCTGTACTCCTGAAGTATTTCTGTCAACGCTGGGTGAAGCAATGGGGGTATTGAAGTAAAAGAAGCTATTCAAAGTGTAAAGCATGGTTACTAAAATGTTCATGAGCTTCTTTCTTCAGCTGCTCTCTTCTCCAAATCATCAGGCTGCTTTTTGCAACATCTCAGTCTTTTTTCCATCTTTATCTCTGATTGATAGGCCAAGAAAGGACCCTTTTTTCTTGTAATCTCTAGTTCTCTTTCCCTTGTGTTGCTCTGATCTGCTTTGTCAAGTGATCAAAGTGCCTGTGCAGGTAAGCTGTTGCTTAGTTACCACCTGCTTGGAATTCACTCTTGAAAAATTGCTTTGTCTTGGGAAGTAGCCATACCTTTGTTCCTTGGTGCTCTATTTAAATGGATGATCAAAGTTTATCAGCCTGCTCTATTAGCACTGTGTTCTGTGCAAAACTTTTTTCTTATCACCTTCTAAGTATTTGAGGTCAATCTGCAGGTAAGAGGTGGGAGAGAAGGAAAGAATGCTTTGCAGTTTAGAAAGAATGTCAGAAAGGAGTTTGACAGAGAGACAATGCATAGTCTCCAGCACCAAACAGGCCAAACATTCCAAACATTACAAGAGCCAACTGAGATATTTTAGTGTTTGATTTTTTTAATTTTTTTTTTTTTTTTTTTTTTTAGATTATTGGCTCTATAATTTTGGTTTTCTGTAGACTTTGTGGAGAAATTTGCTTATTTCCATTTAGTTACACAAACATACATCCCAATGAAAGCAAACATGCAACAATCTGGAATGTCAATTTTCCTGTCTCAAATAGACAGTCTTGCCTATAGAGAAATATCTGTCCTACTGATTGCTTTTGTGCTGCTGCTCTTATTCTTTTCCAAATCACCTCCTGGAGTCAGAACAAAAGTTGCATTTGCACTTCTTGTGTGCATGGCAATGTGCTACCTTAACTTCATGTTTTCTCTTCAAGTGCATGCATCTGAACCAGGCAAATTGACTGCCATTTGTTTCCTTACCAGCCATGCAATAAGCAAGAGGCCTGTTAATGTGTAGAGGAGTGTTTAGACCAGACAGGCAATCAGTAGCAAACACCTGCAGCAGCAGCAGCAAAACCAAAAGCAGACTTTAGGTGAGAAATGGGGTCATAAAACTGTTCACAAAACAGCATTTAGCAGCATCAGCAAACATGTAGGACTGATCGTCACCGGGAGTTCCCATGTTGTACCCAGATCTTTAGTGATACGTATGTGATAGATACATGTAGAAGATTACACTCTATTAATTGCAACCTAAGAGAATCCATCAAAGTTGGCAAATGCAGAAATAGAAACATCTGCTGGCTTTTATCCATCAGGAACTCATCTTAGATTGTAAGTGAATGATTGGTGTATTCTTGAAATGCCTTGTTTTTAGTGGACTTTGCAATAGAAATCCAGATTTAGTGTTGCTGAAGATTTCACATCAAATAATAGTAATAAAAAATCCTTATTGGGTGGTGGAATTTGAATTATCTAAGCATCTAGAAATTTCTTTCAGCTTCAGGAATAGTTCAAATAGGCTTTGAATTTCTTAATCTATTAGATTTTCTTCACTGAGGCTGAAAAACCGTGGCCTTGCTATGTTAAGAACCCTTCTTCCTCTTCCTTCATGAATAAATGCTGCTACTTGAAAAAAAGAAAGATGGTTTAGTTAGCTCTCTGACATGTGCTTCATCTGATGCATTAAATTTGAGCATTGTGTTTGAATTCACTTATCCAGCCTGTCACATTTTAATTGTTTGGGTGGATAAGACGTACTGAAGAGGTAGACTAGGCATCTTGGATCTTTTGAAAGGATCTTTTGTGAGCTATTTGAGCAAAATTTTAAACACACTGAAGGTTGGAGTAAAGTTCGTAACAAGTGTTCCCACATGTCTTAGTTTTCAGTGCCTCTTGACATGAAATTTAGTGAAATATTCTGTTTACACATTGAAGCCACTATTTTTTTTTATGTGACATAGTTAATAAGTTGATTATACTGACATGGGTTTTATATTAATAACTGCTTTAGTCCTGATTTGATTTATTAACATCCAGACCCGCCTGAGTCAGAAAGTGCTGAGATTAGCTATAATTAATGTACTCATTACCCTTGAGTACTCAAGATGGGACACCAAATCAGGTCCAAATTCTATTTTTATCACCAATATAAATTCAAGATGAATTTGCCAGTGGAGACAGAATTGCTACTCCACATTCTCACTGTTGCAGGAGGAAACTTTGATGTTCCAGCAAGACAGATTGACTTCTATCAAGAAATGAATTTATCAATAAAATAATGTAAGAGCTAAATATTGACAGGTTTTACCTGCTAATTCCGTGATAGTGACAAGTTCCTGATATTGTGATGTGATGACTAGCCTTCATGCACAACTAATGGCTTAAGACCATGCAAAATAAGTAATTGTTTCATTCTGTCATGAAAGTGTTTAAAGTTCATAGACTTTGGCAGTGTGCATGTCCTAAGATAGTATGTGCAGATTTCAGATTGAAATCCCAAGTGCCTCAGTAAAACTCAGTAATAGGTACTTATATAATATGATGATGTTTCCATCATGTGGGAAAATGTGGGAACAGACAGTCTTGGGATATTTATTTTTTTTTCTGGAAGCTGCAAGGGTGTGCTCTGTCTATTGCTGTAAGTTTAAGTAATTTACAGAATGCACTGCAGCAGGGGCTTGGGGGGGTGTTTAAACCTGTTCTCTTGAGAGAGAGAATAAGGAGCAGAAAAAAGCAAAGGGTCAACTTCCTGATTATTTTTAACCCCAAAATGTATTTCTCATCATTTTGCCATTGTGTCAGTAGAGAGCCTGTCTAATGTTAACATAATATGTTATGCCTGTATGGCATCTTCTATCTATAGACAAAACACTGTGTCAGAAACCTTTCAGAAAGATCAGTTTGGTTTACTCCAGTCCTTTTTGCAAGCTAACGTTTCACTTCATTGTGTTAAGCTGAATAATGCTGTACTGAGTTAGGTGCATGGGGCTGCAGGATCAGTCCTTCAAAGTGAATTTGTATTAGACTAAACTTACAATTAATTTTAAAGACTTTGTTCAAAAAACTAAAATGTCATTGTGTGTATATGTGTCTTTGGAATTAAAGAAAGATTAAACAGTGAGGGATATCAATAGTTATTGAAAGCTGTTTCACTTAAGCCAGCAAGGAGCAAATACTTATTTCATTATTGAGCAAATTCTGAGCTATGTTTTCACAATATAAAAATATAAATGCTGGTTTCTGTGACTGATAAACGAATATCTGAATATAGAATATATGCTTCTCTTGCACTTCTTTAGAACCACAGACTCGTTTGGGTTAGAAGGGACCTTAAATCTCATTTAGTTCAAACCCACTACCACAGGCAAGGACACCTTCCACTAGACAAAGTTGCTCCAAGCCCCATATAATGTGGTCAGAATAGAACCATATTTAGTGAGGATTAATAATTTAACAAAGTGCTTCTTTGAAGAAATGCTTCAGCCAACATCACCCTAAGTGAGTTCTCCTAATACCCTTTTCTACTGTCTAACGCAGTCTGTATATCAGTTAAATTTATGCCAAGTTCTTGTTAAACAGTAATAGCTGCAATTATTAACTTATTCCTAGAATTACAGAAGCACAAAACAGTAGACACACAGAGTAGCAGAGTTTGGAAACGGCCTTTGGAGATCCCCACATCCTCACTGCTCAAAGCAGGGTCTGCTAGAGAACTTTGCACAGGGGTGTGTTTAAGTTAACTTTTGGAGAGGTGCAATAACGGAGACTCACAGCCAATCTGGGTATTTTCATAGAATCATAGAATAGTTAGGGTTGGAAAGGACCTTAAGATCATCTAGTTCCAATCAACCTGCCATGGGCAGGGACATCTCCCACTAAACCATATCACCCAAGGCTATGCCCAACCTGGCCTTGAACACCGCCAGCAATGGAGCATTCACAACTTCCCTGGGCAACCCATTCCAGTGCCTCACC
>JANRGW010045063.1:0-13379 GCA_024733675.1 Psilopsiagon aymara | reverse complement strand
TGCACGCTCTTCTCACTGTCCTGAGGATCTCGAATTCAATCATCTCATGATCACTACAATCAAGGCTGCCCTGGAGCATCACTTTTCCAACCAGCCCTTCCCTGTTGGTGAGCACAAGGTCAAGCATGGCACCCATCCTTGTCAGCTCCTCTATTACTTGCAGAAGGAAGTTGACTTCTATACAACTGAGAAACCTCCTGGATTGCTTGTGCCTGGCCATACCGTCACTCCAACAAATATCAGGGTGATTGAAGTCCCCCATGAGAACAAGGGCCTGCGAGCATGACATCTAAAGGCATTTTGTATAGAGAAGTTTTCTTTCATCAGAGTAAATGAGAATTGAAGAAAAACAGATTAGCATTTGGTTAGAACAGTTGTTGAGCTCAAAGTCTGCTAATTTTTCCCACTGTAATGATGAGTTACTCTAATAATCTAATCCATAACTGTGACATAAATCCTCACAGGAATTTTTGAAAGATCAGTGGAAAGAGAGCATTAAAAGTCCTCAGAGAGCAGTAAGGAGACTCTTATATTGTGATCTTGTTATTTAAGCAAGAAACAATGAGTCAGAAATAAGTAATACCCTTCAGGTGTTCTGAAGGTAAAATTATGAAGTAGCAGGTCCATGGCTGGTTGAATTTGACTTACCACTAAATGCAACAGTCACACTGAAACACATAATGAAAAAGTCAAATGTGCTAACTGAAGAATCAAATGCATAAGCCAAAATTATGAGACATGGTCCCATTTTTAGAGACTTATAATCTGTTTTGATGGGCTTCTGTCGGAACAGAGCCCCCCAACTTGAGTTACTCTGAATTTGGCATTTGATTGAATCTAAGGAACCTGTCAAAGCTCAGTGAACTTGAGACTTGAGTTGCACTGCCAGTCCATAGCTGCTCTGATCACAGTGTTCCTATCTAGATTTGCATTTAAGAACATTCCTTTGAAGAAAGCCAACTTTTAGTACAAGAAATACTATGCATATTGAAGGCAGAGAAGTGTATCTTGCATTTCAGCAATGGTCTAATGTCATGTTTTGTGAAACGGGGGGGATACGCTTTCTCCTTATCTTTTGTTCCTGTCACCCACACCCTATTCTGCCTTTCTTCCCTCCTGATCTCATGAGCCCAAGCGTGTTCCTTCCTTCCACTGGCTCTAGTATTCAGCCTTCTGTAAGCTAATCCAGCTCATTACAGAAGAAGAAAAATAGGCCATATCTTTTTGTTTTCTACCATACTGTAAGTTAAAACAGCTCATGAAACAGACCAACATCATGTGCTCACACCACATAAGCATTAGAGCAGAGGAGAACAGTGGGTATGGGACAGGGAGGGGAAAAGACTGACCCTTTTTGACTGCAGTCAGTTGTTGATTTATGTCATTTTTATCTCATGAAATCTAAGCCCACGAAGAATCATGCTTATCCAAACTGCTCTGAGATCTAATGAAGACTTAATTCTTCTCTATTTCAAGCTTACCCGTTATGTTTAGTGAGAATTACAGCAGAATTGCAGTAGTGAGATTCAAGTTCACTCTATCATGAGATGCAATGCTCATGTGGTAGTGAGATACAAGTTCTGCATGTCTTCCATGCAAAAATGTGCTTATGAATGGGGTCGGAAGAATCAGCACTCTGTCTGTTAATCTGACATTTGCTATTCAGTGGGAAACACTGAAGATAAAGACAAGCTTACAAGACACCTTCTGCTTGACTTGTGTGCCCGCTTTCCAGATTTCCTGTCCTTTCACATGTTCCTGAATAGGAAGTTGGAACCCATGCTTTTCTAAACTGAATACCACTTTGCCCTTTTTTTAGTGTTTTCCTCCTGAGACCATAGGGTTTTTACCATTTACCATTTACCAAAAATAATGCGAGTGCTCATTTGTTGCAGCTCTCTTATTGTTGGCAGGTGTGTTCATTTTCTTCTTCTGACTAATGTGATGTGCAGCCATACCTCCCACATGTTTGAGATATTTAGCTCTGAATACATACTGAACAGTACATGAGCACATGTGTACAAGTAATCACAGCCTTTTCTGCAGAAATTGTTCTGGATTGCGCAGAATAACAAAGTATTCAGTGGACCATACAGGATAAACAACTGTCACTTGGCACAGTAGTCTTTGGCACTTACCTACCAGAAAAAAAGTTCTAGTCTCCTATCCTTGCCCCAATGAACATTTGGGATACATAACCATATAAATTTCATTTCCTACTGCATTTCCAACAAGAGTTATGCTTCCTACTGATGTAGGAACTGGAAAGTAGGACTTTTTTCTCCTTGTGAGATTCTAACTGCTAAGCACAGTGTGGATGTCAGGCATGACACCCCACACTCAGAAACAGAACTCCAGCATCTGGGAAACTTCACTGATAAAAAGTAAGCTCTTTTGACACAGATAACAGTTGAACAAAGTATTTTCAGTATGTGCTTTTTGGATTCTGAAATATAAAATTATGAAAAATTATCTTTGTTTTAAAATGTAGATCTGCACTTAAGAAATACATCAATTGCAGAGCTATTCATATTATTTGGCACGTTTTCTTCCAAAAATGAATTTCTTATCTGTTTCAACATGAGCACTGTGAAACACTGTTTACTTGAACTTCCTAAGCTTTATCAGAATCTATACTTGCCAATGAGTAATTCAGAGGCATGGAGGTTTAGCACAGGAACCAATAGTACTGTTAGACTCTGCAGTCCTTGCAAGGATGAGGAAGTGAGTAGCATACACTGAAGAAGAGGTTTAGATGTGGCACACTAAACATGGCACACTCCCATGAAGGAGGAATGCCTGGTTGTACAGGTTGCATAGTCCTAGTGAAGCATGGCATAGAAGTCATGCTGGATGGGGCTCCTGAGGCTGAGTGACAGCTGAGTTGTTCTACTCAGACCCAGTAATAGTTTATGCCAAGCAAGGCTTAGGAACTTTGTTCTAACTTCCACACTACCCTACCTACTCTGATCTTTACCAACTTCTGTCAAGATTTCTTAGGCTTCTTTGTCCAGTTTCTGGTCAGAAAATGTGAAGAGCAGAAGGAGGGAAAAGGAGATGTGCTACTGAGTATCACCGAAGTAAAATGACAAGGCAAGGAAAAAGCTGAATAAGAATATCTGCTTTGTTTGAGCGTCTGAGACAGCTTTTGAAAACCCTGATGCTGGGAACAATACTTCCTGCATACTTCCAAATTTCAGAGATTTTGGCTGGTTTATCTTCACAGCTTTTAGGCTGGCAGGGTCCCCTGAGGCCATCTAGTCTGCCACCACCTTGCTAAAGCAAAGCCACATAGATATGTTACCCATGACCATGTCCATTCAAGTTTTGAGTATATGCAGGGTTAGAGAGTCTATAGCTTGTCTTTGAAAACCTGGTTCAGCATTTGAGCACCTGCACAGTAGAGCGTTTTCTTGTGCTCAGATGGAATTTCATATATCATAATCAGTGTTGATTGTCTCTTATCCTGTCAATGAACACAATGACTTATTCCTTCCCTTCTATCAGGTGGATGGGACATGGATGCGACATACATGTGGATAAGAACTCCCCTGAGCTTTCTCTTCTCCAAGCTGAACAATCCCAGCCATCTCAGCCTGTCCTCATATGAAAGATGCTGCATTTTTCATAAGTGCTCCCCAACCTGGTCCCTCTCCACTGCTGTTAATTCTTCCTTGCTCCAGACTTTCCTTTTTTGCATCATCCAAGAAAATAGTGTCAAATATTCACAACTTACTTTATGTTGTAAAAGCTTTGTATGTACACGTATGCATACAAGATAGCATTCTGAAAGTTTATCACATGAAATATAAGAAACGATTGCATGAAAGCTAAAGAATTAGCCATTACATAGACTTGAAAATAGTGTACAGGCAGAGGAAAGAAGCAAAGATTTACAGAGTTATTTTATGATTTTGTGGAACATTCACATCACTACTGTGCAAACATCCACACATGGCATGTTTTCTTCTCTCAAGTGTGGTTAAGGAAACCTATCAGCAAATAGTTTCAACCTTCTTTGGACTTTGAGAAAAACAGGAAGTTACATATGCCCTCATATGCTCTCCAAGAAGAGCTTTGTTAAAACCAGTAAGAGCACAGCAATTTTTAGACCACTTCATGTCAGAAACTCAGGTTGGCACAGTAAAATGATTCTGCACTCCATTTTGTTGTCAAAATTTCACCAAAACTCTATTCTGTTGTCATAAGCTATATAATCACCTTCTGCAGTGATAAAATTGAACTAAAATAAATGAGTCTCTTCAGCATTTAACCTGTCCTTTATGTTGTAGGTGTGGTATAAATTTTAAGCACCTCAGTTGTGCCTGGCCACTGCTCATGACAGCTTTTAATGAACGAAGATTGAACAGCAAAGATTTCTAGGAAGCCAACAATCAGCTTCATTCCTGTTAATTGTAGGAAGAACTTGAAAACAACTTAGCAATTTGAGTAAATGATGGGGAAGACACAACAGACAGGCTTCATCACTATAATAAGGCAAACATCATTAAAAACTTTATCTTGATCATACTTCCTGGTTTTGAGTTCTTCAAACAACCAGTCCCCACACTGCATTACCAATACATCAATCCCAGCCCTCCGGCTACTCCTGTGCTAAGCAGAGAGCTGGCAGACATTGCTGGCTCCACCAGGGACAAATTGGCATTCCTTGGGGGCAAAAAAAGAAATGAGGTATCAATCATTTACTGTTTACAACTGAAACTGGAAAATATTACATTAAATAAGGCAGTAGAGCCATCTTTGAGACATTTTTGAATAACAAAAATAACTAGTAGAGAGCCGTGTGTCAGAACACAAAGTAATAAAACTACTGAAGAAAAAGAGCTCATATAAATAGTGTTTGTTGCTTGTCTTTTGCCACAGACATCCTTTTGTCTATGAAGATAATCTCTCAAAAAATCTGAAACCTGTTTATAGACATGCTGTGGAAAATCAGAATGATTTTTCACCTGCTTTTTTTATAATCTTGAAAACTGTTTAAAACTTCAGACATCAGTCATGCCTGTTAATCAAATTACATGCTTGCCACGAGAGTGCAGCATTGCTGGATGCTTCTGAATATGTTTCTGAGGCGTTTGGCTGAAAAGCAGTTTCTAAAGGTAGCTCATTAAAAAATTCTGAATCTATTTTAAAGCTAAGACAGAGAACAAATCAACCCTGAATTCAACAAAAGAGAACTACTGAAGTTTTACAGGTTACCTTTTAAGCTTAAAAAATCAAATGTGATGTTATCACACATTAAGTCTCTGCCACAAAATGCAGATGCGTGTGTCAACACTCTAAGTATGTTGGCAGACAAGTTACAGGTCTATGGTGAAAGAGCAGCTATAGATTACTTACATACTATGTTTTATTATTGTCTTACTAGATTGAGAAACAACTCTGAGGATGCGTGATCTTACTTTACATGAAGAAAAATGTACTTGTGAGAATCCAGAAAAGTATTGATTGCAACATATGTCTTCATTAAGAGCATAGTTATGATTATACAAAATATATAATCAAAAGCCTGTATATTGAAAGATCTTCTGAATTGATGTTGTATATATGTATACATATGCACATATACATATCTATGCATATACACATATACATATATTTGTATGCAAAACATCAATATTTCAGAAACTGACAAGGTTAGTTTTTACATATTTTTGTATCATTATATGTAAAATTTAGGGTTGTAACAGTATGAATGTTAAGTATTTTAATCAATTCTTGTGTACCCTTGAAGTAGGGGTACTGCTTCAATACAAAATTGAATGTATTTTGCATTCAATAGTCCTTGCATTGAACAAGTAAATCAACAAAAAATTGTTGATATATGACTTCTAATGCAATGCATTGATTTTAATATTAAATCTTTTTTATTTTTCATATATTTCAGAAACATAAACTGTACATTTTCTGAGAATTTTAATTCCAAAGAAGTCATTCCTTCTCTGTACAAATCAGTGACCTACAGTAGAAATAGAAATACCAGATGTTTGCTGCACGTCTGTGTGCAGAAATGTACTTATATGTGCAAGTACAACACTAACAAAAGAAACAGTATGCTGTTTGGCTGACATAGCTGTGATAGAACCTTCCCTTCTGAAAGGTCCTTCTTCTCCCTCATTTGTAGCCATAGTGTTCATAGGAAAGTTACCAGTTTGTGAGTTCTACACCTGGAGTGGAGAGAGGCTGCTTTTAAATAGAAACAGTTGGTAGTAATTACCAGTCTACAAAACGAGACATCCTGGGTGAGCCTAAGAGGAGAATTAATTCATTTGTAGCTCAACAGTATTTCTAGCCTCTTACCGTACATGTAACACCTGCCTCCACTAGAAATAGCACTGGGGTACGAACTCTGCTCCTCTCTGTCATCTGCGAAATGTGATCTGAGGCTGCAGTGCTTATGCCGCATCACAGCCTAGATGTGGCCATCAGCCTTGGAGCTGTGGGGTGCCCTGGGAGGGGCACGGACTGGGATGGCAGTGGAGAAAATGCTCCTCAGCAAGCCTGTCACCAGATGTCACCTACCAGAAGGGGAAAATGGAAGGACGAACTTTAACCTGCCAAGGACAGTACTGTGGCTGTGCCCAGGTGAAGAACAGCATGAGTCCTCACCAAAATAAACTAGTCCTCACCCCTATAAAGGTGCTTTATAATTGGGGAAAAATTAAATCCCCACTACTGTAGCAGGGTTTGCTCTGGCAAGCAGTATTGCTCTGTTCTGGCAGAATAATGGCATCTTTCAATGTTGTCTGGGGGACCCATTTGTCAAGGTGAGAAAAACAATTTTTTTAATTGTCAATGCTTTTCCCTCCTATAAACAACTGAAAAAGAGATGATGCTTTACAGCATGTGCATAGTGGGGTTTGATTTGACATCAGTTGCTGTCAGTTGAGATTTCATTTGAAATCAACTAGTTGTCCAGTGGAATTCCTTTTTATTCATTACTGACATAAGGTGGATTTGAGTTAGGATTTAAAAGCATAAACACCTCTTATTTCTAGGCTTCTGAGGTATCTTTGTTATTTCTTATTTTTATTTCTAAAAAACCCATAAAATATAAACATCACCTTCCAGCTTCTGCTTGCAAGGAATATGAGTAATCTGTGCATTTCAGCATATAACACTGCCGGAAGGTATTAAAATAAAGGTCTTTCTAAGGTGTTTAGTGACTCATCTCCCAGTGGTGTTGTAAGAATTAATTAGCTAATGCCAGTACAGCATTATATAAATGCTAAGTATCATTGTTGACAGAACAAGGCTGTGAGTGCCAAGTGGCAACCTGAGTTTTTTACTGCCAGTTGTCTCCATCTCCAAGCAGAAGAGACCCACTCTCAGGAATGACATAGTAAATCACTATTCCTGACTTTTCAGTCATCCTTTCTCACAGAATTACTGAAGATGGTAGAGATCATACCTGTGTGGTTTTGTGACACCAGTCCGAATATTCACAATAAGATAAAAATCAATTAGGTAGAAGTTTCCCCTACTGTTAACTAAATTGTAGAGCAATATCGTGCAGAGAGAAGCATCGAGTCCCATTTTTCTGCTGGTCAGCAGTCACAGACTGTGCATTCTAGGATCAGGAAACCAAAAACTGGAAGGGGCACAAGACAAAACACTCATTTTTGCTGTAACAGGCATTTAGAAGCATGCATTTATGGTTCCAGTCCCCAGAAGGAATCAATGCAAGCAGCTGTAAATGCATATTCAGCTCATACTCCAGTTGAACAAATAGTGGTCATTGATCTTGAATGACGAGTGTTAGACATGACTGTTTAACTACTCTGATTCAAGTAGCTACTCCCCAGTGGGTTTATACCTTTATATTCTAGAATGTACTGTGCCAGAGCTGATTTTCTTCAGTTTATATCAATTTAGCAAATAGAATCAGCTGCAATGATGGATTGGTTAGAAAGGCAATTGAAGATGTTAGAATCAGCAAGAAAAAAACCTAAGCAGTCGTGTGCACATGAGTTACAGGTAGCTTCTTTCTTTTTCCCTTGTTCCAGCATACACAATGTGCATTATATGAAAACTTCCTGACTTTCACTGGGGAAAAATAATGAGGCTGAGCATCACATAGAATTCAAACATGGCAAACTGCATTCCCTTTTGTATAGGTTGCTCTCTCCCTCATTTCTTTCTAAATGTCTTAATTTTACATATTTTCCGTGTCTTCCTCCATCTAAAGATGCCTCTTTTCCAAGCGCCACAAAATGATAGCATATGAGACATGCCAGCATATCTCACAGCAAAATAGTGATCAGGTTTTAATTTTCCACCTGAGAATACCCTTGGGGAAAAAAGTATTGCACTAGATAACCCATTGCTTAAAAATTAATTTTACAAAAATGCCCACATTTCACCTTCTGCCTAGTTTCATGTTACAACAACAAAACAAAAATAAAGTTTGTCAGCCTTAGAGAAAGAAATCATAGGAGATATGCTGTCCAAGAAGGGGAACTCAGACAAACAAACTCCATTGAAAATGCATACAATAAATGCTTGTGTACAAAGAGGATGTTAAAGCATCACCTGCAATGAATGCAAAAGTCCTGGGGACCAGAAAAAATCATTCATTGCACAAATCTTAACATTTTTTTCTGATTGCTTCATCATCAGGCCAAATTCAAACGTTAAACTAAAGATATTTAAAACACATACATTGGTATTTCCCTTTGAAGCATTTTCCAGAAGGTAATCACCTTCAGTATTGGGGAAAAAAGATATCTATTATTTCTAATTTAACATCACATGAGTTTACCTTGCATTCTTGGTTTTTCATTATGCTCCTTTCTGCTAGAATTAAGAAACCCTCTGGTAGCCACTAGTTTCTTCCTGCTTGTGGTACTTACATTCTAATTAACTACTGTGTCATCTTGTTTTAACAAGCTAAACTCTGAATCTTTAAGGTCTTTCAGTTTTCTTCAGAATCACTTCTGAGCTCCTTCATAATGCCCAGCCCCATGCAGCATCAGCCATACAATACAAAGGAGGAAAAGTCTCCTGCCA
This sequence comes from Psilopsiagon aymara, assembly GCA_024733675.1. Lineage (NCBI taxonomy): Eukaryota > Metazoa > Chordata > Aves > Psittaciformes > Psittacidae > Psilopsiagon > Psilopsiagon aymara. The sequence goes on along the minus strand of JANRGW010045063.1, from coordinate 4,349 downwards.
CCTACTATATGCTGTTTCTCTCCCAGTGTTAACCTCCACAGTTTCTACTTCCAGTGGTAACCTCCACAGCCTCACAGCTAAAATTATTTTCTGTGATCACAACATGCTCCACAGAGGTCTATTTCTGAATAGTGTCTAAATGTCTGGGAAAAACAGCTTTGATTTCTTTTCTATTTCCTACTTCTACGCAGGCAGTTTTGCTCTGACTATACTATTAGATGCTTTGTTCAACAGAGAATTACTTAACTACACAGTCCAGGTTGTTTTGTATGACTGTCCCGCCCTCTTCCTTAATTACCATTCTGCCCATCTTTTTGCAGCAGAAGAAAACACTGCAGGTTGTCATGGCTTAACACCAATTCCGTCAAAGCTTCAGTAGAAGCACCTCTATTTGAGGGCAATTCCCACTGGTGATTGCTTTTGTGGGCCTACCAGTTGGGCAGTTCTTCATCCATCTTATGCAGTATGCTTTAGTTGCTCTGTATAGCATTATTTTTTTAATCAGAAAGCCATGTTCTACTAAATCAAGTGTTCAGAATATGTCCTAACAGACCACAAGTTTGGTAAACAAGGAATTTGCATGGAAGTAATCTTCCCAGAGAATGAAAATAAGTTTGTTTGACCTTTTTCTGTAAAGTAACATAGAACTGTACTGGTTATATATATTTTTCTTAATCAGTGGAATACCAGCTTTCTTATCATATTATCTGGGAACAGGGACATGCATAATTCTCTACAGATATCTGGGTCATTCTATCTGACATTTGGAAAGCTGTTAATATTAGGGCTCATAATTCTTGTTCCAAGGATGCCGCAATTTAGTTATTATACTTAAATCAGGAATTACCTCCACCAGTTTCTTCAGGCTAGCGAATGCAAGCTGACTGTCCCTAATTCATTTGAATTGCCAACCTAACATCAAATTTGAATAAACATTGCTAATATGCCTAGTTGCTGTTCCCCTAGTCCTCTTCCCTTTGTTTATCTTGTAACTCGAAATGTATTTCTTCAGACAGCAATACCAATGAGCTGTGCTGAAGTCATATGATAAAAAAATATCCATGTGGTAAAAATATATTTATAATTAAAGATGCAGTTCCCCAAACCCAAAATGGTACCAGCACAGTTAGCCCACTGGCTTACTTGCTAGCTGTGCACATGAGTGAGTGAACATGAAAATACTCAGGTTTACAAGTTCTGAATTTTGTGGCTTGGTTTCGTTTTTTTTCCCAAGAAATTTACAAGTTTTCCGTTTACTATGCCATTCTTTTTTGGAAAACAGGGTTTATGTCCTAGCCTCTTTTTAATCCCTGTGATTCCCACAGTCCTGTGGTACATTAGCCGAGACACTTTCCACCTTCTTGGTTGCCTTCAAAAATTTTCTTTTGGCAACATCTCTAGTCCAAATTTCTACTTTTAATCTTATATTCCGGGATTGCTACATAGGCTAATAATTATGTACCATGACTCTTATCTGCTCATGATTCACTTTAATTCGTTCAAACAAGGCCTTTATATGCCATTATTTCCTGCAATTTCTATGGCACACTGAACATGCTAGAATTAATTTTATGCACTATTTTGCTGAAAGCTTGAGTAAGTGTTGCTATACAGAAGACTGCTTCATGGTTGTGTGCAGCACAGCAAATGCCCACCACCTTTTACTTGGAGACAAGAAGTGTGTGGGCCCCAGTGATACATTGCCAGGGGATGCAGGGTGGATGCTTTCAAGATGAGAGGAGGGAAACAATTTGTGGAATACTCTGTATCACTCCCAGTTAGGGTGTAGGTTGCTGTCAAATGGTGGTTATTGTCTTTCTTCCTGAAGCAGCACTGCTTGAATACTGCAGCATGATGCTATTTTCAGCTTCTTGATGAGATGATTACAATGTAAAGTCATGCTGCGTGACCAACATGCCAGGTGTTTGCTGTTCTAACTCCACTTTTATTACTTTGGGGATGGGAGAATTATGAAGGGAGGGATCTGAGTTACTTAGGAGATTTTCCAACAGCAGGTCAGCTTAGATAGCTGGGCTATTTTTACTTAAGGTGTTGGTATACTGTATGTCCTTTTTTTTTTTTCCCCGTTTCCTGTTTCACAAGATAACTGCAGCAATAAAATTAGCCAAAATAAGATGTAGTCTGTTAAGAATTTCCAAAGAAAGTTTGCACTTCTGAAATGTTAAGATAGTGCCAAACAGGTGGGGGGTTCCTCTGGGTATTGAGAAGACTGCAGTGGAGCAAACTCCCCAGACTACACAGCATACGTTCTCACTGGCACACAGTAGGGTGGAAGGAAGAGATGTAGTTTAGATATCTTTTCCTTTCAGACCTTAAATGCCCTGACAATTTTATAAAAAGTGGAAAAATTAAAGATGGCCCTTGTAATTCTGGTTTTAATATGCTTTCTTTTGAATAGGAATTCAGGAGATCAGATAGAGTGCTTCAAAATTAAAGAGCTGTAACAATTTATAACTAATATGTTTCTTCTGAATGTGTGTTTCATATGCTACAACCAAAAGACGTAATTCCCATTCTCATCTCATAGCAGCAAAATTTTCCAAAGGGTGTCTCATAAATAGGTAGTAAATACAAATATGCTACAAGTTATTTATTTCAAATCCAAAAAGACTCAAGTCTGACTTCATTGCTGGATCCAGACACATTTCAAGATGTCTGGATTACATTACCAATTTTTTTCTGATGGAAATGGGCCAGAGCCCAGTATGAGTGGGCAACACTGGGTCCTTAGGAGGTTAAATGCATGCAAGTAGTCATAGAGGAAAGGAAATACTGATGATAATACTTAACAAGGACTTCAGATATTCTTTCATAAATTAAGATCAAACTGATAAATGGAAAAAATAAATGTATGACTGTACAGACAGTAGAGATATTTGCAGAAAAAAAAAAATAAACCCAAAATCATTTGTGATATAGGAAAATAACAGTTTATTAAATTTGAGTCACAAATTTTGATTGCCTTTGAAAGAAATTACAGGAAAATTTCATTACAGTTCTAAATTTGAAAAATCCTGTAGGTTACAAAATTATCACACAACTCAGGAAAAAGCCTCATGGCATCAGAGTAGGTGGAAGCTTTGTAAAACTGTATCTTGAAACTATGGAATAATAAAACAACAACAGCTCCTATTGACACAAACCCACCTCCTACCGACACAAACAGCTTCTTTAGAACAATTATATGTATTCAAAAAAGCTCTGATTGATAGTGGCTAAACCAGCTCAGCAGCCTGAAACACCTCTATCTAGCCTTAGGCTCAACTCAATGCAGATTTAAGGCCTTCTAATCTTACTTAATAATATACCGCAATTAAAGTAAGAACTATCTTTGCAAGGATTGTGAGACAGAAGGATAAATTCACCAAATACACTACATTTTGATATTTCATCTGCACAGTTATGAGGATCACTCAGCTGCCAGACTTCTGCTGCAGTTGGTGTTACAGTGAAAATCAAAAGGCAATCTGAGCTTCATGATGTCACAATTACCTGTGCCACATTGAACTGCACATGTACATGACTTGTATTCTTTCTCCAGGTTGAAATTATCTACAATCTCAGCAAATAAGCATATTTTATAAAATATCTCCCATTTTCAATAAACTGCTGTCCCACTCAGATATTTAGCCACTGGTGACAATTTTGATATATTTGTTTCAGTAGGAGAAGCTGTTGATTTGGGCTGGATGATGGTTCTCTGATGAAATCCTGTCTATTTGCAAATAACTGTGGTCAATAGCTCAATGTCCAGCTGGAGACCAGTAATGACTGGTGTCCCTCAGGGAACGGTGTTGGGACTGGTATTGCTCAACATCTTTGTCAGTGACATGGACAGTGGGATTGAGTGTGCCCTCAGCAAGTTTGCCAATGACACCAAGCTGGGTGGTTCAGTTGATTTGCTGGAGGGAAAGAATGCCATTCATAGGGATCTTGACACACTTGAGAGGTGGGCTGATGCCAACCTGATGAAAGTTTAACCACGACAAGAGTGTGCTCTCAGCAAGTTTGCCAATGATACAAAGCTACACCTGGGTCGGAGCAATCTCAGGCAAAACTACAGGTTGGGCAGAGAAGAGATTCAGAGCAGCCCTGTGCAGAAGGACTTGGGGGTGTTGGTTGATGAGAAAATGAGCATGAGCTGGCAGTGTGCACTTGCAGGCCAGAAAGCCAACCACATCCTGGGCTTCATCAAAAGGAGCATGGTCAGCAGGTCAAGGGAGGTGATCCTGCCCCTCTACTCTGCTCCTCTGAGACCTCACTTGGAGTATTGTGTGCAGTTCTGGTGTTCTCAACATAAAAAGGACATGCAACTTTTGGAACAAGTC
>JANRGW010045062.1:0-11901 GCA_024733675.1 Psilopsiagon aymara | reverse complement strand
GGAAGAAAGAAGGAGGTGGAAGAGAGGCCAAATCCATAGGGAAAAGTAATAGGAGGCTTTGGGCTGGCTGCCTCCCAGATCTGCAGAGGGAGTGCCCCAGAGGGGCTTTATTAGGGGGGGTGAAAGGCTCGGGTATTTGGGGACAACTGGTCCCCACGCTCCGGTGCCCAATGCACAGCGATGTCAAGCACCCCAAATACTGGGGGCAAACTCCCTGCATCCTTCAGGGATTTCTTTTTGGCCAGAGGAATCAGGGAAAAAAGCAGCAATTCTGCATCTGATGGGGCATTTCCAGGCTTCCTGCCTTGTCCAACAGCATTCCTGGAAAGACAAAACTCCCAAAGCAGCTTTTCCTTGCCCCAAAACACATATAAGGAGGGCAAGCTGACCGCAGTGGTCCCCTCCTGACGACTGTCACCACTATGTCACTCTTCCATCCCAAATCTCCATTACGGCTGAACATCTCATCTCTTCTTATGGTTTCTTGCAGCATTTAATGAATGTAGTGAATTTAAATTTTCTTAAGTTTAATGAATTTAGTAAATTTAATACATGTGGCAAGCACCTGAATGGCAAAATGTGGTGTGAAGGAGCAATTCCTTTCAGGAAAAGCACCAGGAGCATGGGCAGCACAAGATCTATTTGGAAATGTCCCCATTGAATGGTTGCATCCCCATGAGATGTCCCTACACTGCCTGGTCCTACCTCCTCCTCAAGCCAACAGCAGCCCTGACCAAAGGGCACTGCAGCCCTTTCTGTGTCATCGATGCCTTGCTCAATCCCCAACACCAACTGGTTGCGGTGGCTTTGATGGATGTTTGTTGACAAAGAAAGGGGCTCCAGGGGACTCAGTCTACCCAAGGGGTGGATTTCGACCTGCAGATAGCATTGCAACAGTGCTCCATGGCATGCTGGGGATGGTAACAGGGTAGGACAGAAGTGCTGCATGCAGGTAATAAGCGCTCTCGAGGGCTACTAACAACAGAGAGAGGACAGGGGAAACATGATGGGTGTCAGCCAGGATAACTACAAGCCACGGAGCAAGCACAGGGAGATGGGAATCCCTTCTCCTTCATGGGGTGCTGCAAGGTCTGACAGTGCCCAGGCGTTCTGCAGAACCCCCGCATGCTCATCCCACTGAATCCAAATCCTCCAGAGAAGGTTTTCCTTGCAAACCCCTTCCATAGACCTCCTTATCTCCAGCAAAGAGCACAGCACAGCTCTCTGGTTGCAGTGGGACCACTGTTCTGCAAAGCAACACACTGGCAAGGCTTTAGGGACAAAGGTGGGTACCTCCGAGCTGCCAGTTTTGGATGCAGGACTGTAGGCATGGCCTGATGCTGTGTCCCCTCCTACCCCTCTGCACTGGACAAAGTGGTCTGAGCTGCTGCTGCTCTTGCACAAACCCCATCACCAGGGGACACTGAGCTGGCAGTGTTGAGGTGTCCCCTGCCTGCGGGTTTGCAGAGCAAATAAAGGTGGTTTTCCTTCAAATAAAAGATCAAAGGGATGAAATACCACATTGAGTGGTGCGGTTGATAAGCTGGAAGGGATTGCGTCTAGAGGGACTTTTCACTGGCATGAAGTTCAGCGAGGCCAAGTGTAAGGTCCTGCAGGTGGAACAGGGCAATCCCCAGTACTATGAATGCACTGAGAGCAGCCCTGCAGAGAAGGCGCGGGGGATGCTGGTAGATGATAAATGGGATATGAGTTGGCAATGTGCACTCGGGCCCAGAAAACCAATTGCACGCTGGGCTGCATCAAAAGGAGCGTGAACAGCACCTTGAGGGAGGGGATTCCCTCCCTCTGCTCTGGTGAGTCCCCACTTGCAGTTCTGGGTCCAGCTCTGGGGTTGCCATCACAAGACAGACCCATGGACCTATTGGATTGGGTCTAGAGAAGACCACAAAGATGCTCTGAGGGCTGGAGCACCTCTGCTATGAAGAAAGGCGGAGAGAGTTGGGGCTGTTCAGCCTGAAGAAGGTTCTGTGGACATTGCATCCTCTCAGTATACAAATGGAGCTTATAAGACAAAGACTTTTTGCTAGGGTTTGTAGGGATCGGACAAATGGGAATGGTTTTAAACTGAAAGAGGATAGGTTTAGTTGAACATATGGAGGGAATCTGTTATGAAGAGAGTGCTGAGGCACTGGCACAGGATGCCCAGAGAAGCTGTGGCTGCCCCAGCCCTGGAAACATTCCAGGTCAGGTTGGATGGGGCTTGGAGCAACCTGCTCTAGTGGAAGGTGTCCTTGCCCATGGCAGGGATTTGGACTGGATCAGCTTTAAAGATCCCTTCCATCCCAATCCATTCTGTGATTCTATGACTCTCCGATGGCTAGGGTTGCACTGTGGCCCTTTTCTAGGGGTATCCACATTGTCTTACAACGGCTCTTCACTGAGTGGGGTCCATCCTGGATTCAAGATTAACCAAGGGATTTAAACACCAAGCTGCAAAAGGACTGAGCATTACAAAAATGGGCTGAAAATGCCTTAACACCAGACTCCTACAACGCTGCAGCCTGGGAAGTGGTCCCAGACTGCAAAAATAGGCTCCCCCATTACAATCAAGCCAGTCTCCTTCTGGGCTGCAAACCAGAAGCAGAAAGCAGGCTACTGGCACTCCGGATGAGCACGTTTTAAATCACACCCTCAACTGCCACGCAGTGATGCTCTGGATGCCAAGGCTGCTCCCGGATGCTGTTTGAGACAGAACCAGCTTAAAAAGAATTGATGGCAAACTGTAGAGACACCAGTGCTTCTTTTCACTTAAATGAACTGCCTTTGATACCCAAGATGAACAGCCATCGAATCCTGTTCCTGTCATTCACACGAAGGCTTTCGGGCAGTGGCTTTATAAATGCCAGCAAATGCCTTGGCATCATGTTCAGCCTGGAGAACAGAAGCTGTGTGGAGACCTCATAGCAGCCTTCCAGTAACTGAACAGGGCAACAAGGATGCTGGGGAGGGACTCTTTATCAAGGATGCTGGAGAGGTACTACAGCAATAGGACAAAGAGTGATGGGTTCAAACTGAAACGGGAAGTTCAGGTTGGATATAAGGAAGAAGTTCTTTACCGGGAGGGTGCTGAGGCACTGGCACAGGGTGCCCAGAGAAGTGGTGGCTGCCCCATCCCTGGCAGTGTTCAAGGCCATGTTGGACAGGGCTTGGAGCAGTCAGCTCCAGTGGAAGGTGTCTCTGAGTGCGGCAAGGGGATGGATCTGGGTGATCTTAAGGTCCTTTCCCACTCAAACCATTCTGTGATTCTATGAAACACTGAAACGTTTGCAAGAAAGCACCTGACTGCTCCAGAATGCCCAGGAACGCTTACTCATGAGCATGCTTTGGCTTTGACTTCCTTTCATCGGGATATTTGCATAGGGCTGGTGCTACCTTTAGGGAAATGCAAATTCCCTGCAGCAAGGGAAGCGTTTGAAGGTGCAGGCTGCTCAGACACGCTGGGCTTTTATCACCTGAAAATGAAATAAAGGCTGAGATCTGAAGCCTCCCCACCCTGCTAAGCAGGAAAACTTCCTCAGTTCCTACAGCCGGATCCAGCAGGGACGGGATGGGCAGGATGCCGTGTTTCATCCCTGCTCCGCACATCCTCCCCAGCCCCAGGGGTAAGCTTAAATGGCCTGGAGACATGCAAGCTGCTCCGGCTCCGCTTGGTTTCCCTGCTCCAGGATGGTTTCAGAAGCGTTTTGACACCCTGGTGTGGGTGGCACTTCCTGGCCACCCTTGCTGTGCTGGAGCAGGCTCTCATCAAGCTGAAAGCAAACAAGTTTCCCATGGTAAATTAAGCTGCAGCCCCAAATTTAGCATTGCTGATGAAGCCAACAGCCAGCTACTGATGATAGTAAATGGTTCTGGAGATGCACATCGCTCAACAGGGGAAAGGCAGAAGGGGTGAATGAAAATGCAACACCAATAACAAGGATAAAGCCAAAGCTGCTGTGCAGGAAAAGGGCTCCTTACACAAGACACGAGAGAGGCAAACCCAGAGGGTCTCAGTCTCATTCCAATGTAGTGATACTCCAAGCATCTCAACTGCGATGGAGTAGCTGTCGTGGGGTTCAAGAAGCTACACCATAGGGCATCATAGCCAGTGGCTATAGTGCTGGGCAGCATCCTGCACCTGGGGAGGATTTTTCTCCTTCATTACCTGCTGCTTCCCAAAAAGCCAGGCTGCAGCAAACAGAAAACACACATTGAGGAAGACCTGCGGACACATGGCAGAAGTGCAAAATGCCCAGCGCTGGTGTGGGTTGCTGGGGTCGGTCTCTTGTGCCACATTACAAGTAACAGGACAAGAGGAAATGGCCTCAAGCTGCACCAGGGGAGGTTTAGACTGGAGATTAGGAACAATTCCTTCACTGAGGGGGTGCTCAGGCATTGGAACAGGCTGCCCAGGGCAATGATGGAGTCACCATCCATGGAAGTGTCCAAATACCATGTAGATGAGGCCCTCAGCGCCACGGGTTAGTGGTGGCCTTGACAGCACTGGGGCAATGTTTGGACTTGATGAACTTAAAGGTCTTTTCCAAGACAGCTGATTCTATGATTTAGGGCTCTATCATTTCCTCTATTATAAGCTCCTGTGGTATGGAGAAGCAACAAAATATACACATTCCTGTTGATATACCTGGCTCCATTCTGAAATCTGTGCTATTTTTACTATCTTAGCAGAAAACCAAGACTACTGCTCAGCCTGGAGAAGACTGTGTGAGACTTTATTGCAGCCTTTCAGTACTTAAAAGGGGCCTGTAAGAAAGATGGGGAGAGACCTTTTAGCAGGGCCTGTAGTGACAGGACAAGGATTAGGGTTTTAAACTGAAACAGGGGAGATTTGGGCTGGATGTAAGGAAAAACTTCTTTACAATGAAGGTGGCAAAACACTGGCAGAGGTTGCCCAGAGAGGTGATGGATGTCCCATCCCTGGAGACATTCAGGGCCTGGCAGGATGTGGTTCTGGGCAACCTGATCCAATGAAGATGACTCTGCTTACTGCACAGATTTGGGCTAGATGAGCTTTGAAGGTCCCTTCCAACTCAAACCATTCTATGATTCTATGTTTCTACCGTGCCCTATAGGTGCTGTGCATCAAGTACTCAGCAGCCAGCACAAGGGATACCGTGCTATTTCAGAAACCATCCACTACAGAGCAAAGTCAAGAACAAGACATGAGGGCACTGAGATGCCAAAGGCCACCCAGGAGCTGACCTCACTTTGGAAGAATTCTTACCAAGAAAAGAAGCAAAGAAAGATCATTTTCAGCTTGATTCATTCCCAGTCTGTCTCCCTGCAAACAGGAGCAGTACTGGCAATGGCCGTATGGGCAGCGCAGGGACTGGGACAGACAGCGAAGGCTGCTAAATGAATGCTGTAATTAAACACCAAGGAAGGGTGAGAAACTCCACTGCACGTTCCCAGGTGGGAATTTCCCTGGCATTTGTTCCTATCAGCTTAATGATAAACACTTCCCACCCCATTTGCAGATCTACAGTAAGTGCCCTTCATCAGATGGAGTACATCCTCTCTGCTGTCATTAGCACGCCCTGGGCAGGCATTTACTAGGAGCACAATAAAAGGACTTCCCTTGAGCTCTACTCATGTGCTGCATTTGCTCCACCCAATGGTGGCACCTGAAGGACTTTGGGGACTTTGCCAAGAGGCTTCTGTGAAGGTCTGGAAACACCGACTGCCCTTTCTCATGAAGCTGGACCCACATCTTCCATGGCTGAGCCCTTGCAAGCCTGCAGGACTGCAGTGATCTGCATTGGGATGGATGTCCAGAGGAGGCCATGAGGATGATCAGGGACTGGAGCACCTCCCTCGTGGAGACAGGCTGAGAATACTGGGGCTCTTCAGCCTGGAGAAGAGAAGGCTGCGTGGAGACCTCAGAGCAGCCTTCCAATATCTGAAGGGGGCTACAAGGATGCTGAAGAGGGACTCTACATCAGGGACTGTAGATAGGACAAGGGGTGATGGGTTCAAACTAAAACAGGGGAAGTTCAGGTGAGATATGAAGAAGAAGTTCTTTACTGTGAGGGTGCTGAGGCACTTAAACAGCTTGCCCAAATAAGTGGTAAATGCCCCATCCCCGGCAGTGCTCAAAGCCAGGTTGGACACAGGGGCTTGGAGCAACCTGGTCCAGTGGAAGGTGTCCCTGCCCACGGCAGGGGGTTGGAACCGGATGAGCTTTAAGGTCCTTTCCAACCTATGATTCCTAATCATCCTATGATTCTATGACGCACCAGTGAAGCCTTCACCGAACCCAATCACAGAGGGCCACTAGGCCCAGGTCTGCACCCAAGGGACTGGCACGAGCCTTGCACCCGGAGATTACTCTGGATTAACTTCACCAGCACAGCCGCACGACGGAATTGGGCAGGAGCATCATCATGGGCACTGCTGCCTCCAAAGCTGGCGACAGCATCACCAACTCCCCAGCATCTCCCTTGTCTTGCACCCACAGCCCCAAAAAGGATGAGGATGATTCCCAGCAGCTGGGACCACGGATGCATCCTTTGATGCCAGGGCACTGATAAAACACCAGTCCCTGACCCATCCACTTCAGTAAAGCAAGAGCAGCTCAATGAAACCTCTGCTAACTTTAGCAGATGCCAATTTTAGCAGCTCGGGGGAGGAACTGCTGCCCTGCTGCATGTGTGGCACCTCTTCCGTGTTTGTATCTCTAGCAGAGCTCCAGGCATATACATTCTGGTTTGCTTAATGCCTCAAGACAGTTGTGGGGAATACAGAGCCATTTATAAAGTAATAGAGAAAATAAATCAGTGTTATAAAGGGAAACAGAGAGCAAGAAGCCTTATTTTGGAACACCATCAGCAAAAAAAACCCGCAGGACTAAGATGTGCTGATAAAAACTGCGCCCACACATGGGAAATCCCTATTCTAACCCCACTCCAAAGTGTGCCATGTAACAGCAAAGTTGGGCCACGGGCTGCCCCATTGCCTGCACTTGCCCATAGTTCACTGCCAGCATGCGCTGGTTATCATGGGGGGGAAAGGAGTAAGATTATGTGGCTTTCCTGAGCAAAAAGCATTTTGCACGTTTGCCATCATTTAGATGGGCTTCAAATGTGCTACTTCCTCCAAATTTCATTTTTAGAAGCGATTTATCATGCTCCTACAGTTTAGCAATGAGCAGTAAAGGGATGGAGGATGCTCAAGAGCACCTCTGGGATGCATAGCAAGACACGCTCATGTCAAATTAACCCAGCTTTTTAAAAGAAAAGATTCTGAGTCAAACTTTCAGTCCCCAAATCATGCCTTTTCCAATGAGTTCATTTTCAGGAAGCTGCCCCATACGCTTGCCTTGAATACTGTTTGTCTCTGGCTTGTGTCCATTAAACCAGATAATTGGGGAGTTTATAAGTTCATAACTTGAACTGAAGTCAGAAAGTTTCGCCTTTCAGTTTCCAGAGCTGATTCACGGCCAGCCTGGCCTGAAACGTAGACTTGCTTCGAGTTCACTGACAACTCAGAGTTCATCTGCAGTTTAAAGCCATGCTCTCCTCCTACCTCGAGTCTGCATTCTCATCCCAGTCAATGCTGGTGTGTATTGGCATGGTACTTGCATGGTATCTGCACTCTCTAATACCTGCATGGACCCATTGTTGACCTTGCTTGAGAGAAATACCCCTGGATTTGCTTCCTTGCCAGAAATCCACCTGGACGCCATGGAATGATTTTGGACCTGGAGCTGGATATTGCGGGCTGCCCCGTGCCGAAGTGATCATCACAGAATCATAGAATGGTTTGGGTTGGAAAGGACCTTAAGATCATCCAGTTCCAAGCCCCTGCCATGAGCAGGGACACCTCACACTAAACCATGCCACCCAAGGCTCTGTCCAACCTGGCCTTGAACACTGCCAGGGATGGAGCATTCACAGCTTCCCTGGGCAGCCCATTCCAGTGCCTCACCACCCTCACAGTAAAGAACTCCTTCCTTATATCCAATCATCTAGTATCTTTGACCCTAAGTGCAGGTGGCAGAGCTGGAGCACACCACCTTGGACTTTTATGTCTGAAGTGGACACCCAACTATGGTTCTATGACACGAGCTTTCCCAAACTGACCTTTTTCCCTTCTCTGCTATACCAACACAAGAACTCAAGCTTCCTTATTTCACTGAACCCGGCTGTATTTCAAAGTCAACAAGAGGAGCAGCCAGCTTCTTGGCTCCCTTGGAAACTTTGGAGTCCAAGAAAAATCAGACGAAACAATCGAATACGCTCAAGCTTGTTCGTCAACAGTCTGAATTCGGAGGGACCTGACCCCGCAGTCAGGCTGAGCGATGCTGCACCGACAGCAATATTTTTGGGTCCTGTGTGAAATACTCCTGCAGTGGCCCCGCTGCCAAGACTTGCAGAAGTTCCCAGGCTAAGGGGTTGCAGTTGGATGTGAGGCTGGAGCATCCATCCATCGCCGGGTTCATGGGAGTTGCTGCAACATCTTAGGTCACCAGGGAAGGGTCAGGAGTGGGGAGGGAGATGCACCATGTTAAATACAACTCAATAACAGCACCAAAATACATACAGGTAAGTGCCTAATATCTCACATCAACTGTCACAGAAGGGTTGAGGGTGGAAAGGACCACCTCAACCTCCCCAGTCAATCAACATCACCCAAGGGCATCCCACCATTGATGCCTTGGCACCTTCATGGGAGCATCACCATGGGCATCGCACCATTGATGCCTTGGCACCCACATGGACATCCAGTAGATGAATCACCACACCCTCTCGCCTCTGACATGCCTTGATGGACAGACAAGATCCTGGCTACTTGGACTGTGCTCCTCTCAGGAAACTTTGCATCTAAAGTACATGTCTATCATTAAAGGATATAATTTCCTTTCTCTTTGCCCTGCCCAGGGTCACTGAAGGACACAGACCCATATATAGGGCATCCCAGCCCATTCTGGAGACACAGATCTGCCTTCCCAGATGCCACTTCTCAGCTCCAAGCAGCACCAAACTCTTCCTTTGGGATCCTTCAAGCAACAGAAAAGGTAGTTTTTAACCCCAAGACATGGTCATTACCCTGAATGCCCCAAGAAGGCTTGTCCACAAAACCCATCTGAGGCATGGCACACTGTCATAGCCCAGGGACAAGGCATCTGGCCGAGCCCACACAGTGGAAAGTTCAAGTGGCTGCTGTTTATTTGGCTTTGCAGAGAGCAGTCGCCCAGCCTGAACATGAGCCAAGCACCTTCCCATTGCAGGAAACACTGTGGGAGTCTTTAAATAACCCCCAGTGGTCAGGGTTTTGGTTTACAGCTTCTCTGGGTGGAAAACCATCCCTTACCCACGTCTGCTTCAGCTCCTTCCTGGTTATAAATGGCAAATGCTCACCCCCCTGCTTCCCAGGTCTTCATGTTTATACCCACTACACCCACGTGCCTTGTGCAAGATGAATTCTATGTCCTACAGTCAAAGCTTCACCTTGCTTTCATCCAAATTAGCAGCCCCCTGAGGCTCTCCTCACCCTCCCCATCCTGCCATTTAGATCACAGAATCATAGAATGGTTTGGGTTGGAAAGGACCTTAAGATCATCCAGTTCCAACCCCTCTGCTATGGGCAGGGACACCTCCCACTAAACCATGTCACCCAGGGCTCTGTCCAACCTGGCCTTGAACACTGCCAGGGATGGAGCATTTGTCACTTCCCTGGGCAACCCATTCCAGGGCATCACCACCCTGACAGTACAGAACTTCTTTATATCTAACCTGAACTTCTCCTGTTTCAGTTTGAATCCATCACCTCCTCTCCTATCGCCACAGTACCTGAGGAAGAGTCCCTCTCCAACATCCACACACAACATCTCACCATACTTCAACATCGACCTGCATCCTTTCAGCACCACCATAAGGTGCTCTTCACCTCCCTACTGCTGAGTTGGTGTATTGCCAGTTCATATGCTTAAACCCAAGAATAAAGAATTAAATCCTTCCCCTGGGGAAAGCAGAAAATGCCAAGATCAGGCTTTCTCATGTATTTCCCTGGAGGACTTGAAGCCAGAATTCATGCCAAGAACCTGGACTTGAATGGGTCACCAGCAAATCCCACTTTACCGATGGAAAGTTCCCAAACGCTGTTTGCTGGGAAGCCTGGGTACTTTGGGATTTTGGCAATGTAGCCTTGCCAGCACTCTGGGGGATAGAAATGAGGTTGTTTTTACCTATAGCTGTTATTAACAGATCAACCTGAAATGACGGCTGCTAAGAGGAAGCTCCATAAACAAGCAAAATAGCCTTTTACAGTCAGAAAACAAGACCTTGCCCTGACCTCCTCTTGGGCAGATTCACTGGCACACAGCAAAACAGGGGTTTATTTCAACCTCTGCTTGCAAAAAGTAAAGCAAAAGCTGCTTCCTTGACAGTTAAGTCAGGTAAGGACACAGTGCGGCTATTCTGCCTTAGAAATAAGCCTGCTCTTGTGTATGTGTGTGTTAAAATAAGCTTGAAATGTAGTAAAAAAAGCTTATGAAATGTGTAAAAACCAAACACGGCTAAGCCATGCTTCCTTTGCTGCTTCAGACCTGCACAGGGGATGCTAACTTGGACCCCAAACCCCCTTAGAAACCGATGTAACACTCACACAATTCCATTTTCAACGCTTGCAGACTTCTTATCCCTTGAAAGAGTGTCTAAAAATGCAGAAAATAGCATAATCCCATATTTTTCCCAAGGACCATCCCTGGAGCTGCATTTCTGCCTTGCTTTTGAAGCTTGAAGTTATAGGAATCAAGGAATCATAGAATCAACCAGGTTGGAAAAGACCTTTAAGATCATCAAGTCCAATCTTTACCCCAGCACTGAAAGGCCACCACTAACCCATGGCACTGAGGGCCTTATCTACACGGTTTGTGAACACTTCCAGGGATGGCGATTCCACCAGTACCCTGGGAAGAAAGAGGAAGGAGAGGTTAGGGCGGGAATGGCAACCCATGTGCAGCCGGAGCACTTTCCGTGCTGCCTACCTTTTCTGCACCATTGAGATGGGTCATTTATCTACTTGTCCTTGTCCTCTATGCCCCAGGAGAGGAGCCAAGCACACGAGCTGCAAAAATAAATCAGTCTTGGCTTTGGAGGGGCAGGTGCAAGGGAAGAAGCTATTTTTAACCCCTATTCCACAAAAGGGGAATGCTGGGACTCCTCTGAGTGGGGCTTGCCTGGTTTTAGATGTATTTGGAGGCAGTGGAGGGGTCTGGCTGGTGGTTAATCCTGGTGCCAGGAGCTCGGGGCCAGTGCAGGGCCATCAAAGCATTCCTGCATCAGCTGGGGAAGTGGAGAGGCAGACAGTGGCAGATGCGATTGCCTTCAGCAATCCATGACCTGGGAAAGCCATTGAGATGTCTGAGCAAAGTCCTGGGAATGGATCTTAACACTTATCCGTTGGCTTTCCATCCTGCAACCAGGTAAACCATGAGAAGGGGAGGTGGGGATATAACATGGGTTATAATAATGGGATACAACACCACCCCAAGGGGACCCACTGCTGCCACCAGACAGAGAAGGTGCGTGTGACTTTCTCCCGTGCCAGCCAGACCCAGACAAGAACCCTGCAGGCTTTGCACTTTGTTCCCTCCCTAATTAGCAGAGAAAAAGGGCAGCTGCCATCTGTGTGGAGCAAACCAACTTCTGCAAGTATCTACCCATCCCTTATACTGACTCTCGTGAGACCTCATTTGGAGCATTGTGTGCAATTCTG
Source organism: Psilopsiagon aymara (assembly GCA_024733675.1). Taxonomy (NCBI): domain Eukaryota; kingdom Metazoa; phylum Chordata; class Aves; order Psittaciformes; family Psittacidae; genus Psilopsiagon; species Psilopsiagon aymara. Next base: position 162 of record JANRGW010045062.1, on the reverse strand, counting down.
GTGTCCTCAACATAAAAAGGACGTGGAACTGTTGGAACAAGTCCAGAGGAGGCCACGAGGATGATCAGGGACTGGAGCAGCTCCCGTATGAAGATGGGATGAGAAAGTTGGGGCTGTTCAGCCTGGAGAAGAGAAGGCTGCGTGGAGACCTCAGAGCAGCCT
>JANRGW010045060.1:0-13314 GCA_024733675.1 Psilopsiagon aymara | reverse complement strand
TCCCTCGACCTGCTGGTCACACTCCTTTTGATGCAGCCCAGGATGCAGTTGGCTTTCTGGGCTGCAAGAGCACACTGTCGGTTCATGTTCATTTTTCCATCAACCAACACCCGCAAGTCCTTCTCTGCAGGGCTGCTCTGAATCTCTTCTCTGCCGAACCTGTAGCTGTGTCTGGGATTGCTTCGACCCAGGTGTAGGACCTTGCACTTGTCATAGTTAAACTTCAAAAGGTTGGCATCAGCCCACCTTACAAGCTTGTCAAGGTCCCTCTGGATGGCATTCCTTGGTTCAAGCCCTCAAAGACTTAACTAGGTAGGCTATGCTTAAACATAGAGTTTTCCCTTTCTTCACAGAAACATCCTCATGAAGGCAAAGAATCTCCAAATATGCTCTGAATTACAGAATCTGTAAGGAACCCCTCATACATTTAAAATAAGAAATCATACCTGAGATTTCTGTCACATTAAAATGTTCTTGTTTATTTCTGGTTTTCAGAATAAATTCAAGCAGACAATTTCCTCTCAGTTTTACAGCCATTTGCCACATTAGCATTATGATTAGAAGGAAATCTCAAATGAAGTCTTGACATTTCCATATGTGATTTTAAGTTACTCAGTGATCGAAAAGAGTAAAAGACTTTCAAAATAAAAACAGAAGATTAAATATATTTATTTACAACTTACTTCATTAGCATTAATTAAGCTTTGACTTGGCTCATGAGCCCTGCGAGGTCCCTTTTTTCTTCATTTGGAAATGGAAGTGATTTTGCCAGGAGAGGGTGCCAAGTACCCACAACAATATTTATGCAAAAAGAAAACACATGGCAGATATTTTATAGAAAGATAAGTTACCAATTTTTATAGTAGTTGTACTTTGAACCTTGACAGACGCTTTCAGCAACTAATGGCTGTTAAAGCATCTGTTGAGCAAGGTATGTGTCGAGCACAGTCCTGCTAATTTCTGATTTATTAAGTCTAGTGCTTATCTAGGTGCTTGGCAAATAACAGCAAAGAACTCTGCTGCTGCAGTATTTCTATTATCCAAAATAGTACTTGAAAGCCTTAGATTTACAAAAGCAATTCAACAGTCTGATTGATGTATGCATTTCTGTGTGGGAATAGGTGTTGATGTTCGGGAGAAGGCAAAATTAACCTCCAAACAAGACAACCAGGATAAAGGTAACTGATCACTTAGCAGAGGGGTACATTTATTATAACAATTAAAGCAGGTATCTCTGGTTTGTTTCTGGGGTTTCTGTTTGTATGGTTTCTTTTAGGTAGTTTTAATACAAGGTGAGGTCCTTTCACTGGATTCCCTCCCCTTCCCCCTATTCTTTTTGAAAAAGCTTCAGGGCTTTTGTAAAGCCCACATTATCTGTGGCTTTTTGTGTTTCATTTTGTGGAACAAGAAGCAATTTCTTGTTTTCTAATATTTTAAATATTTTCTAAACTTTGTTGAGAGCATCCCAAATCCACAATTCAGTTACACACAATAAACTGTTCCTTGTGTATACAGGATAAGAGATAATTCTATGCAATGATAATCTGAATGACATTAAAGCATAGTAAAAGCTTATCTTCAGTACTACTATTTGATAATGTTATCTTTTCTAATGGCATCAAATTTTGACAAGGAGAGTAGTCAAACATACAAAATTATCTTTTTTTTTATTTTTTTTTTTTATTTCAGGTGCGTTAAAACATGCATTTACTTAGGCATAAACATTCATACGTAAGTCAATGGATCATTATTTATGCTGATCCTCCAAATATATGACTCAAGTTCCCTTCAAAAACACTTACTATATCAAAATAAAAATGAGCTCAATGCAATAAATAACAAAAAATGCGTTTTATTACAAACACAAAAGTGAAGTGACTTGCACAGATACGTGTTCACAGAATAAAGAGAAAATAAAAGTATTTCACACAAAATAAGCATTTTACCACCCAGGCAGAAGAAACTTTATGTAAAACTTTTGAGAAATATCTATATCAAACTGAACAACTTCTAGCCACACTTCACTGGGAGCTACCTGAAGTAAACCATCCAATAACTAATAAGAAGAACTATCTGTATCACAAGAACCACTAGGAAGCAACACTACATCTTTCATAGAAAACTCTGCATACACCAGAGGTCAGTTTTCATATTCAGGCTTCTACAGTGACACACCTCCATAGATAGATCCAAACAGAAAAGGGGATTTGTCCTATGAGATACACGCTAGGTCCAGCACAAACCCATGAAAACGTTTGCTACTAGTGGAGAAGATAAGGCCAAAGAAGAGAGAACACTGAATAAAAGTTGGGTATTTCAACACCAGAGGTCCTTTGAAACCCTACAAGGCATTCTCCTCTGCAATAAAGCCTTTCTACAAGGTATGTGATAACTATGAAACATACGATGAGATCTCTAATCAAATAAGCTGGAGGCAGAAAAAATATGATAAAAACAATTAGCTTTGCTGGTTTGTTTTCCCCAGAAAAACTTAATGCACTGATAATGGATTCTATAGAAGTGAGGTAAAAAGATAAACAATCTCTTTTAAAACGTTAATCAAATAAGAGAGATATTTAGGAAATACATAAGCAGTTCCCTAACATACCAAGTCACACAGAGATGCTATTTTAGATCTGACACAGTTCTAACACAAAGACAGCAATTTAAAACAGTGTGACCTTGAAAACAGTTCTCAAAAAATAATAGCTTTGTGACCTTAAAATACATTAATTCATTAGATAAAAGTTTCTTCCCCAACGGCAAACATTTTCTATTTCACCACCAAAATGCCATGACTCAAGAAACAACAGCAGATGTTTCTTTGAGCTTTTCACTTAATCTTTACAAAATCCTCTACTCTAGGTAAATAGCAAGAAACTGAAATAACTTGCAACCACTATGGTAGCTTCAAAACAATGGTATTATGGCCCAGTCATGTGGTGTCTGATACAAACCTAATTCTGTTGTTCTTCACTAGCCACATGTAGATTTCTGTCCCAGTAAAGAGCCCTAGAAATTATTCATAACAGGAGACAACTTACCCTGATGCATGCTTTTCACAAGGATGTAAAGAATTGCTGCAGCCATATTCCCTCTGTGCAATAAGGAGTTTCAGCTTGATACATATTTTCCTGCTCAAACACTTTATTTCTGGGTTTTTTCTTTTCATCTTCTTACATTATCTATTTGGAATTCTTGACAATTATCCTTCATCTGAAGAACTCAAATTAAGATTCCTGTGTAGGCTACATTGTTACTAGGTCTTCAGCAGAACTAAGGACTGGAAACATGTTTACACTATACCTCATTTACTGAAAATAACTGATGCAAGTGCATGTGTTATGCCCTATCACTTGGATTTAATCCAGGACCTTCCAAATAGTTGCAATATAAAGTTAGGATCATCGGCTCAGTCAGACATACCTGTGCCTTGCAGTTTACATGTTGTGCTATTTTTGCTGACCAGTTATGGCTGTAGTATTGCTATTTTCCTCTTCACTGCACCTGGAAGGGTGTAATTCCTCCTCATTTTAGAGATCTACATATAATTTTTTAATGTGATGGCCACAGGGTTTGTGTCACAGATCTTTCTGGATGAAATCTTTGTAAACAATTTGTTCTTCACTTATTCTTAAATTGTAATGAATAGACTACAATTATCTTGTTTGAAGCAATTGTTCCACTGCTTTTTTTGCTTGTAGTAAGTTATTACTATTTCCTTTTACCATGGAAAAGACATCTTTTCTCAACCTAACCTATTCTGCTGTAATGATCTCTACTGTCTTGCTTCTGCTAGAGGCAGCTGTTCCTTTGGACAGTGGCAACAACCATTATTCATAATAGCTTTTACACATTCATGCTGCTTCTACAGTTTTGGCTTGCTGCTGAAGTGGAAGGTAATGCGGCAAGGTACTTCTGTCACTTTAGAAACCTCCTTTTACCACATAAAAAACTTCATAAGGACATCCTTCTTATTGGCATTTCTTATGGAAGTGACCTTCAGTATACTGTCATTGCAGGTGCATATCTATATGGCAATACTTGGTATCATTTAGAGTGTACAGAAGATTTTGTGTTTTAATCAAAGTTATTATTTCCTAATTCTGCAGACCATATGGCACCATAAAGCAGTAGAGCAGATATTTTTAAAGCAAGACATTAACTTTACTAGGAACATTAACAAAGATGAGTAATGTTATCCTCACTGAGGTATGAATTATGCAAACGTTTTGGGTGACTCAGGTTGTAACTAAAACAACTACCTTTTTTTTTTTTTTTGAGTTCTGAGACTTCATAGGAGTCCATCTGTGCCCATATCTGAAGGTATTCATACATAGTTCCAGAATGATAATCTAGGCAAGACTGATAAAGACAGCATTATTCTGATTTATTATTTTTCTGACGGTTATGATTGGTAAGTCTGTCTCTGTTCTTACAATATACCTCAGGAAAACAAAAAATACACTTGTATGTAATTTTAGTTGTACTTTAGATTACTAATAAGAGGTAAGGCACAGAAATCTTTTAAACTGAAATTTGATTTAAGTTATTTTTAAATTCTGTTCAATTTTGCAAATGCATCACCTTCCTGCTACAGCCTACTAGGTTGTCAGCTTCCATAATAATGTCTGGTAAATAACCTATATTTGTTGCCATTAATCCTGTCACCACTCTCCCATAATTAATGAATAATGTAGTTAATTATTAAAACACATCAAGCATGTTCCAATTACTTTTCCCTCCTGCCTTCACTTGCTTAATGCAACACCTTCTAACCAGAAACATTTTTACATTCAAACCATCTTGATGAATGACATAAACAACAGCGTTTGTTCTCTAAACATGTTCTCTGCATGAACAAGTCAGATATGCAAAGAGGCTTCTGGATCATGCCTGTGAGCATTAATAAGCTTATTAAACAACGTAACAAACATTACCTGACTTATTCAGATAGTTTAAGCTTTTCTAGAGTCTCTTGCCTTTAACTACCAAGCCAGGTCAGTTTAAAATCACTGTTGTTCTAAACCCACAATTTTTTCTTTCTCATACTGAGGCTGGTCATAATACTTGGGTGATTTATGCTCATAACAAATGGTAAAACTTTTGGTAAAAAACAATACATGAAGCATAGCATTTCTGGTTTTATTGCTATGAGTTGAATGTGGCACAACTGGCCTCAGCAACAATTTTCATACTGAAATCAAACCACCACTTTTCATTGAATGCATCACATCCACTTTTGGATGCCAAGATTTGTCTTTTACCTACAGTTTTCATTGATCTAGCGTTTGAAAATTTCCTTCACCTTCAACTTTCCTTCTCTCATAGTAGTAGTCATCAAGACGGTTTTTATGAGAATTACCTGAGTGTATATTTAGATGTTGTTATTCCTTTAACAATTGCACAATCTGCTTATTTGGATTAGACTGGAAAAGCATGATTACGTATTTTTAATAAAAATAAATAAATAGATCCCCAAAAGGGTGTAACAGGATTATACTAGCATCATGCAGAAATATATAACAGGACTTATTTTAAGGCTTTTTATTTATTTATTACTTCAAACTGTCTGGAGCAAATACATTATTAAGCCAAAGCTTTTTTAATGTCTGTGCTTACCAGCTGCTGTCCTTGGATGCCCCAGGCTGCATACTGCAAAACTGAATCTTCTACTTCTGGAGGGTTTAACTCCCAAACTTCCCTTGAAAAAGTGTACACATTTTTACTTGAACACACTGGCATCACCTTATGTATAGAACCACCGAGAATGACAACATATTGAAAAAACAACATGACCTACCTTGTGTGTATGTTATAAATCACATATGAAGCTGTATAAGAATAATGAAAAACCTGTGACAAAAAAAGAAAGCGTAAGAATTAAAAAAAACAAATTCTGGATTAAATGCAGACTACCACTACAATAGTCAGTTTTTCAATCCCTGTGATCACCAGTATTGTTACTACTAAAAGATTTTACTGAATTACAGCCAATAGACTTGAACCAGGGTTTGAATGTTATATGAGACACACATACTCATCTACTAAGTTAACCAGATACTTATGTTCCCATCAGAAAAATCTGTGCTTCCATTTAAGAAAAGGATTTAAAAAAAGCAGAGAAAAACCAAAGGAAACCTCCAGTAATGTACATTAGGAAAATAAAGCACTTTTTCCTGTATTTCTTCATCAAGTTATGGTCAAAATGATTGCACAGGCATAGCAGTTATTTTACCTGAAATGCAGACAGATACAAGGTCATATGGTATTTTTCTGACTGCATGAATGCAGCCTGAACTCCCTTCTGGGCTACAGCTCACAGAACAGAAGGAACTGAGTGCTTCCTTGAGCTCTGCTGGGTGTGGTAAAAACAAAGCTATTTGTCAGTAAACCTGTTTCATCAGAAGTCACAAATGATTTCCAGTCTCTGAAACCCCATGATTCATGGATGGGAAAGAAAGGTAAATCTAATGTACAGTCATATGCTGCCATCTTTATTTGTTGAAAATTTTGTTGAAGTCAACTGAACTCAACAGAATTGCCATTTAAGTGCAAAAATATCAAGGCCTGATGTATGCAGACCCAGAAGATCCATGGTGGGGAACAGCATGGTACAGTGAATAATGCGATGCACCACCACACCAAAAAGCTGAAATTAAATCAAACTGTTACACATTTTCTCTACAGTCAAATGTCAGTCTATATACAGATAGTGAATAACAGACATTTTGCTATCTTCTAGGCTTGGATGATTGGTTTTAACCTAGCTTGTTTCTTTATCACTATGTCTAGCATAATTCCATAATATTAATTAGTTTTATTATGAATTTAAATTAATTTGTGGTCTTGGAATATAAAATATATTGGTAATTGATTATTACTGAACTAACAGAAGTTTTGGTTTTTTTTTTTTAAAATGTAAACTACTGACAGAAAGAAACACAGGGCGACAAACAGTAGAGTTGCTGTGGCTTCATGTCTATCAAGTTACAGTATCTCTCCTGGCACATGAAGGACAGATATCTGGGCACTGCCAGGCTAGTTCCAGTTAGATGGAAAACAGATACAGCTGCAAAGCTTAAACCCTGATATAGGTACACGTGTTTGGAACTCTTCAGTTTATATTATCTGAACCAGGAATATTTCATTATCTCTTCCAAAGAGAAGAGAAAAAGGAGAATCACGCATGAACAGAGCCATCAGAATTTGCTACCATATATAAAAGAGGTTTCAAAGGTTATTATTTTGCTTGGACATCATTCAGTAACAGAACCATCTAAAACATCCTTCCACTGACACTGTTTCCATTATTAGTTTCCTGTCAACACACACCAAGTATTTAGCATGTCCTAAATCCTTGTTGTGTGATGCTGCAAGAAGCCTACAAATGTCTGCCAGATTAGTAACTATACTTCGTGTAACTGTTGAACATCCTTTCTGTGAAATTTCCCTTTAAAACAAGAATCACTTCCAGCATCTATGATGACTAACATCAAGTGTTGCTTCAATGAGAAGAATCACAGGTGTATTAATAAGAATGAACCAAACTTAAGGGGTTTTTATGTTACAGGTTGTAATAAAATGTTTGGCCATGTAAGGTATGAGCCTCTTCTGAGAAGTACTGTGACAGAAATAGAAACAAATTATAATAATATTAGGATTGCTGTAGGAGGTACAAAGACACCAAGAAAAAACATTCTAAGTAATTTGATCTGTTTTCCCTAAAAACTACCATAAACATATCTACTACCATGTCTCTATACAATATATACATATATGTCTAATACACAGCAGAAGTAGACTATTTGCTTACACACCATAATGTTTAAAGATCACTGGGGTTTCTGTGAAAAAAAGTAACTCAATAAATAATGTGTTTGAGAGCATATCCAGACAGAGTTATTTAAGTACTGCTGGTAAGACAATGAGACAAACCACTGGCTCCAAAGCTCCTCCTTTCTATGTTTTATGTTGCTAGAGAGGTAAGAGATAGCAAAGCACAGGAATACAAACAGTTAAATTATGGTGGTTCCTGCACAGGGTGTACACAGCCTGAGGTTATACAGAAGGGCACCCGCCAGAAGCTGTTAAAGGGCCAGTTTCATATACCAGTTACAGCAAAGAGGAATGGGTCTTGCCCTTCAAGGAAAAGGGAAAAGTGTATTACAGATAATATGTAGAGGACTGATTAGTATTTAGAAAAGGAATATTAAAAAAAAAATAGAATATATTTCAACAAGAAATGATAAGTATTTTTTGTGGTTTTAATACAAAATATGTTATAACAAGAATACTACTGCATATTTTACATGAAAACTCTCTTTTTGTTTTGTGGTAAAATTGCTATTGAAATATTTATGCAGAAGTATTAGTGTCTTTGTGTTAAAAGAACAAAAAGCTCTCTTTGAAAGAGCTTCACAACCAGAGGAGATCAACAATACAATCACTGTCTTTGCCATTCAAATCCAAAGTGGTATCATTACTATTCTGAAATATTTTGAAATGTATTTCTTCCGAATTCGGGCTTTTATCAATTTATATACTGAAGACGAGCTTTCATGTGATGCTGCTCAACACTGAAAGAGTTACCTACATTTGTATATGAAAAAAACCCCAAAACACAAAATTACAAAGAACCTAGAAGAAAAAGGTGACACAAGTATTTCAAGACAAATTGTCCCAGTCAAAACTGACCGAAATAACAATCTATTATTCAGCTAACAGTCAACAATAAAAAAACTCCACACTTATCAATCACGATCTGAACTTTTTGAAGACATGGTGTTTTGGGTTTTATGTGTTCTTTACTTTCGACTTTCAAGGAATGTCTTCATTTTTTAAAGTTTCTTAAAATAAAATACTATCATGGAACTCAATGCATAGGCCAGCAAAACGCAGAAAAGCAATGTGCCCTATATAGTTAGCCAAATACATTCCACTAATTCTGTAACACACTCCAGGAAATATTCATCTTTACTGGGTAATTTGGGAATCATCCCTCAGAAGAATAATGTTTGTGCTAAAAAGCTGCTAAGAAAACCTCACTAGCAGGTTTTTTTTACAGAATGAAAGCCCTGAGCTCCAGGGAAATAGAGAGGATATGATGGCATTAGAACCTCACAGAGATAGTATCACAAAATACTCAGGCATCCTTTATTAAACTCCTATATTATTAACCAATTATATACTTTTACATGTTACTTACTTTTAGAGTGATAATGATGCCTCTTGGCTGGCAAAGCTTTTTGGAAAGTAGTGAACTGACTGTCCTATATATTCATTTTTACTCAAGCTGAGACAAATACTCAGGGCTCACCTTTGCAGTTCTCAGTGCTGCTGTAACCCTGCAAATTCTACTTTCAGATTCAGTAAAGACTTCTCACAGGGCATAACAAAACTCAGTCTGAGCAAGAACTATATAAGCGACAGTATATGAAATACACTGCAAATTTTAGCATTTGCAGTAATACTTTCAATTATTCCAGTTTATCAGCAAAATGGGGTATATATATCACATGCAATATCCCTAAGGCAGTTATCTATTTGTATTGTACCTAGCAAATAACAGAGACTATTTAAAATATATGCCCTTAACACGAATAATAATAATTAAAAAATGCAGTAGAGTACCATAGAATCATATAATCTTAGAATAGTTAGGGTTGGAAAGGACCTTAGGATCATCTAGTTCCAACCCCCCTGCCATGGGCAGGGACACCTCACACTAAACCATGCCACCTAAGGCTCTGTCCAACCTGGCCTTGAAGACTGCCAGGGATGGAGCATTCACAAGTTCCCTGGGCAACCCATTCCAGTGCCTCACCACCCTCACAGTAAAGAACTTCTTCCTTATATCCAATCTAAACCTCTCCTGTTTAAGTTTGAACCTCTTACCCCTTGTCCTTTCACTACAGTCCCTAATGAACAGTCCCTTCCCAGCATCCTTATAGGCCCCCTTCAGATACTGGAAGGCTTCTATGTGGTCTCCACACAGCCTTCTCTTCTCCAGGCTGAACAGCCCCAACTTTCTCATCCTACATACAGGAGGTGCTCCAGTCCCTATCATCCTTGTGCCCCTCTGGACTTGTTCCAACAGTTACATATCCTTTTTATGTTGAGGACATCAGGACTGCACACAATACTCAAAGTGACTTCTCAGGAGAACAGAGTAGAGGTGCAGGATCACCTCCTTCAACCTGCTGGTCATGCTCCTTTTGATGCAGCCCAGGATACGGTTGGCTTTCTGGGCTGCCAGCACGCACTACTGGCTCATTTTCATTTTCTCATCGACCAACAGCCCCAAGTCCTTCTCCAAAGGGCTGCTCTCAGCCTCATCTCTGCCCAATCCGTAGCTGTGTCTGGGATTTCTTCAACCCAGGTGTAGGACCTTGCACTTGTCATGGTTAAACTTCATAAGGTTGGTATCTGCCCATACCACAAGCATGTCAAGATCCCTCTTGATGGCATTCCTTCCCTGCAGCATGTCACTGAGACACCCAGCTTGGTGTCATCTGCAAACTTGCTGGGGGTGCATTGAATATCACTTTCCATGTCACTGACACAGATGTTGAACAAGACGGGTCTCAACAGCGATCCCTGAGGGACACCACTCGTTACTGGTCTCCAGCTGGACACTGAGCCATTGACCACAACTCTTTGCATGCAGCCATCCAGCCACTTCTTTATCCACTGAGTGGTCCATCTATCGAATTGATGTCTCTCCAATTTAGAGACAAGGATGTCATGTGGGACAGTGCCAAACACTTTGCACAAGTCCAGGTAGATGACATCAACTGCTCTACCCCTGTCCATCAGTTTTGTAGCCCCACCACAGAAGGCCACCAAATTGGTCATTCAGGATTTGCCCTTAGTGAAGCCATGCTGGCTGTCACCAAGGACCTTGTTGTTTTCCATGTGCCTTAGCATGCCTTCCAGGAGAATCTGCTCCAAAATTTTGCCAGGTACAGAGGTGAGACTGACTGGTCTGTAGTTCCCTGGGTCATCCATTTTCCCCTTCCATGCCCTATTATTCTCCTACCATAAAATAACAAAAATTGCAGTCTATGCCATCATGCTCATCCCACTCATCTTGAAACACCTACATTGACTTGGAAAGAGAGGCAGTTTCTCAGATAAAGTTCATAACCATACAGATTGTTACACTTCATCTGAGAGATATCAGATCTTTTATGTCTTAATTTACACTTCTGATCACATGGAAAACAAAATTTAATATTTAAAGAGATTACTAGTCTGAATGAAAAGATACTATATTCTTCTTCTACAAATTAAAGTATTTAATTAGAATTAAAGCAAGTGACACAGCAGACAAAGCGGGGGGCTTGGAACAAGATTGTCATAAGATCCTTTCAAACCCAAAACATTTTATGATTTTGTGATAATCAAACGTAGCTGTGGAATGTTTTAACTGCTGCAGTACTGGATGCTTGTCCAGAAATGGATGATTGTCAGACAGTACTATTTATAAAAAGAGAAAGAAGCTGCTTTTATTGCTTCATAGGCATGAGTCAGTTATTATGCAGTTGAAAGCTTAGAGAACCTGACACAGAAAAGGATTCGTGTGCTTGAAAGCTTTTCTATTTTTTCCAGCTACATCAATTGGTCTAATAAAAGATATTACCTCTTCCCACAAATCTTGTCTTACTTTTCTCTTTGGGCCATCACATCTGTAACAGCAATTTTACTGAGAAGCAAACATTCCTGAGCCCAGCTGAAAAAAAGGCCTACCTAAAACTAAATTGTTCCTTCCTATTTAATAACCTGTGTTACACTTTATATCACAAAATGCGTGTGAACAAAGAAATCAAGGGAGAGGTTACACTGAATTGTGGAAATAAACAGGAAAACATCTTGCCAAGGGCACTCACTTTTTCATTCACCCATGGCCCTTCTCTCTTTAAAGATCTTTCACAATACATTAGTGAAATGATTCAGCATGTTTTTAAACTGCCTTGGTGAGTGCCAGATACAGGAGCTACTGGCTGTTGCATGCAGTCTGAAAAACAGCAACATGAGTAGAATTTAGCCTTCATCCTCTTTTCTACAATTGAATCAAGCAGAATTAAGAATTACTGAAAAATCCACTTATGCTCAAAACCAAAGCAAAAGATTGTGCATAGTAAAGTGATTACAAGGCCGAGTTAAAAGGCAACCAACCATTCATGCAAGAAAGTACTCTCACATGATGACACAGAATGAAATACAGATGCACAGAATGGTTATTGAGACTTTTTGACAGATGACTGAAATTAATGCACTATGCTTGCAACATAGTCACGTCAAAAGCAAGTGATCAGCAGACAAAATGGTATCATGCTGCTGACTTTGGGTAAGTCTATCCCACAGATGCACACAATCCATCTAACTCCATGCGATCAAACCCCAGTTAGCTGGGAGTGCAATGCAGTGCAATACTGAGGCTAGTTGTGCATGAGCCCACACTGCACACACATGGGCTTTGGTACAGCTCCTTAAGCACTGCATTGATCCAGCCACAGCATTTTCAGAAAGCAATTCGTATCTACACAGTGTGCAACAACATAAAAATCAAGGCTGAAAGGAGGCTGGATGGCTCTATAACATTCTATTGTATGGCAGAGATCTGACTTTTGTTACTTAATTTTTAGCTAGCATGAAATGAGGCATCTAAAATAATTAACTGTATTACATATTTTTACTACGTCGAGTCACTATACATTCAAGTTCAATCTCTATACAAAATCACAGTCTATACAAGTTATACAAAATTATACAAATTCTAATTTTCAGTAATGAAAATGGGAGAAGACTTTGAGCGGGTTATTAATGTCATATACAAACCCTCTGTTCTGCTACACATTTGAAGAACACCAAAATATTTGTGGCCAAATTTTGTCTTTTGTGTTAGTCTGCTGAAAGCAAATGAGTTACAGAGGGAGGGTGTTAGTCTTTGCCTTATGCCATCAGAATTCCAAGCAGCAACTTCTTGCTCTCTAAAAAATGAGGATAAACAATCACATAACATTGTATTCCTTATTTCCTTTTCATGAGATTTACATGTGATTTTGCTAGGGCTGCAGTGCAAAGAAGATCAGTATCTGATGTGCTAAGCCAGAAATTTCACAAAAACAATACAAATTATATATTTTCTTCCCTTTAGATTTTGAGATTTGTGACACCATTGTTATTAAAACCTGTGATGGAGTTAATAAGATAAAATTAGCAGGACCATGACTTGGACATAGCCTTGGGTGATATGGTTTAGTGGGAGGTGTCCCTGCCCATGGCAGGGGGTTTGGAACTAGATGATCT
>JANRGW010045058.1:0-25932 GCA_024733675.1 Psilopsiagon aymara | reverse complement strand
AAGTCAAAAACACAGTGCTGCACCAACTACTAAGAAGGAGAAAAATGACTGCTACTGCTGAACCCATGACAGGTATTTTCACTCCCGCTCCAGAGACTACTCAGCTTCAGGTTACCTCTAATGTGTGCTCAGGACTGGACAAAGCCGCACTGGCAGAGTTGCCTGGGGGGTGGCTTTCACAGAAAATGCCTAGCAAGGACTCTAGCAAGTGTGTTGCTCTCCTGTCCAAGCAACGAAAGCAGTTGATATTGTTTCTTATCAGTAATAAAAATAGTTATGTAACAGTTATGAAAACTAAATATTAATCAATCTGAACATAGCATCACCCAGAATAGTGAAATGAACTATGGACACTGCCTGAAAAGAAAACTAAATCCATACCCTTAAGTCCCACCTTCCATCTCATTTGCCCCTAGCTGGTTGCCAGGCAACCAAAATATTATCTATTGTGCATGTGAATTAAGAATGGGTAAGGAAAACAGAAACATTCAAAAAAGATGTTTGCAAGTACTATAAGCTCCCTTCTCCCATATGGTTCCTAGGACTTGCATGCCCTGAGCTAAGCTTGCTTCTAGGTGGTCCTAGGGCAAATGACAACATATATCCATACTGTCATGCAGCAGCCTGCACATGTGAGCTCCCAACAAGATCTCTGCAGACATTTTAGAAGTAGCTCATTAGAAGAAAGCATGAATCAAACAGCTCAAGTCAGTAAGATAACAAAGCTATTGAACATGGTTAGGTTTAGCAGCGCTTTCCAGAGGACCATAGCAATCACAGGAAATCACATACAATTTGGTTCATTTCTCTCAGGCAATCAGAACTTGCAATGTGTCTGCTCTGGGAAGGGATAACTAGTGAAAATGAATGCTGGTGAACTTGGAATACTACACCAAGACCCATATTCTGACCAGTAACTAATGTCACATGGATTCTACAAATCCAAACATGTGCACATAACACATATCACCAAAGGGAATTCTCTGCTATGAACCATCTGTGTTTGCCAATTTATCAAGTGATGACACATCAGAACTGAATTACAGCACACAGTTAGAAAGGATAGCACAATGGCAGCAGGCTGAAAATATGGCTCCTGACAGAGCCAGGCAGCGGAGAAAATGGCATGGATAGCAAGATACCCGTTTTCCATCAGTGTCATAATAGCTGAGGGAGGGAGAAGCAAATATCTTGTCTCCCTTGTTACAGGACAAACACTGCACCTTAGTAAAGTTTTGAATAATAAGGTTTATCATGGAACCCTAGAAATATTGCCTTGTAGAGACCAGTGGTGGTTATCAAATCTAACCTCCCCCTCAGGGCTGTCAACAGGGTTAGAACAAGTCAGCCACAGCTCTGCCTGGCTAAGGCTTGAAGACCTCCAGGGACGAGAGTCCAGCGCCCCAGCAGGCAGCCTGGGTGGAAACACATCACTATGTTAGAGCCTTACAGGAAGGCGACAGCAAGGACCCATGCCGGGGCTAGACCAGAGATTTAAAAATTAAAGCCCTGGTGTTCTGTCCCTCGTCTCCAGAGACACCAATTTGCCTTAACCTTATATAATGCTGTTATTACATAATCATTTACAGCTGGTGAATTAAAAAGGCTGGCTAAAAACAATCCCCTCACTTGAGCATTGCTGTACTTCTAGAAACTGGCACTGTTTGTTATGATTGAGATATTAATAACAGTATCACAGAAATCAGCTTAATTTCCACTGGACTGAACACTGATTTTCATCTCTTCTTCACCTTTCCCTATAAATACACTGAGTCAGAAAATCAATTTTGATGATATAGATCTCAAATATACTTTTTGGTAAGGTGAAAATGGATTTGCATCTTGAAACAGGCTAAGCAAAATAATTTCTTTCCAGATAATTTTTTAGGCACAGGAAAGCAAAAGCCTGTGGGTTTAATCTGAGAAATTATGCACAGTTGAATATGCCCCTCACATAGTAAAATAACCCTGCAGACCAGCAATTTGGATTTGAAATCATTCATCCACTGTTCTAGCACTTAGCTGAAAGCGGGAGAGGAATGATACACTTAGCACTACAAGCACAATGCTTCACTGAGAGCACTCTTTCATTGACTCCTGAGCAAGAGAGAAGCAGAATAAAGAAATAAAGTACTACATGGAATTCTCTGCATTGATCTTCACTCACATTCATTTTGTCTGTGGGACTCTATTCAGTGGTTTAGCAGCACACTGTTTTCATGCATTCATTCCCTGAGAGCTACAAAATTATTACAGTCCTGTTCTAAATCATCCATAAACAGCACAGGGAGCTCACACAGTCTGTGTGGAATCCTTCTTTCAAACCCTGGACTAGCAGACCTCTGCAGATACCTTCAATCAAAACTGAACTCTACAAAGACCTGAACAACCATACAGATGATACTCTTACTACTCTAAAAAGAAAAAAGTTACTGTGATTTTTTTATAATAAAAATATTTAGGGCTTCTATATATTAATTACATGCAGATCCCAGCATATCTGTGATGGGTGTATAGGTTTGGGGCTCTCCCTGAAAAGAAAATATGTCATTATAGCAAAATAAATTGCAGATTTTCTCAGGTGGCTAGAATTATACCACAACTACAGAGATCGTATGCAAAGATAATCAGCTCCCATAAACAAAAAGACTTGCATGAATTCTTCCAAATATTATGTAAAATACTTAACACTTATTAGATGCACACCAACTGTACCAGAAGGCTAATCCCTATGCAATTGCTTTGTGTAACCACTAATTAGCCAGACGAAAGATACAGTTGTCCTCAGCCTAGCTACTCTATATTCCAGTGATTTGCCACACCAGAAGCTCAGATCCAACATAAACTTTACATATTAACATCTTTACCTGACACCTACAGCAACCACTTGGAAGAATGCCATCCAGAGGGACCTTGACACGCTTGTGAGGTGGGCAGATGCCAACCTGATGAAGTTTAACCATGCCACGTGCAAGGTCCTACACCTGGGTTGGAGCCATCCCAGGCACAGGTACAGGTTGGGCAGAGAAGAGATTCAGAGCAGCCCTGCCGAGAAGGACTTGGGGGTGTTGGGTGATGAGAAACTGAACATGAGCCAGCACTGTGTGCGCTTGCAGCCCAGAAAGGCAACCATATCCTGGGGCTGCATCAAAAGGGCCATGACCAGCAGGTTGAAGGAGGTGATCCTGGCCCTCTATTCTGCTCTCATGAGACCTCACTTGGAGTATTGTGTGCAGTTCTGGTGTCCTCAACATAAAAATGACATGGAAGTGTTGGAACAAGTCCAAAGAAGGGCCACAAGGATGGTCATGGGACTGGAGAACCTCTCTTATGAAAACAGGATGAGAAAGTTGGGAATATTCAGCCTGGAGAAGAGAAGACCTCAGAGCAGCCTTCCAGTATCTGAAGGGTGTGCCTATAAGGATGCTGGGGAGGGACTCTTTATTAAGTACTGTAGTGATAAGACAAGGGGTAACAGGTCCAAACTTAAACAGGGGAAGTTTAGATTGGATGTAGGGAGGAAGTTCTTTACTGTAAGGGTGGTGAGGCACTGGAATGGGTTGCCCAAGGAAGTTGTGAATGCTCCATCCCTGGCGGTGTTCAAGGCCAGGTTGGACATAGCCTTGGGTGGCATGTTTTAGTGTGAGGTGTCCCTGCCCATGGCAGGGGGGGTGGAACTAGATGATCTTAAGGTCCTTTCCAATGCTAACTATTCTATGATTCTATGATGTCCATTATCCCAGGGACAAGAGGTTACCTAACAGCATTACTTGCCTACTCCTCTATTTTCATGGACTTCCTTTAAGGATTATTAAAAATTGACATTACCACCAGCCCAAATCCATTTCAAAGGGACTGTTTGACAGTGACTGGAGCGTGTCCAAAGAAGGGCAAAAGCTGGCGAAAGATCTAGAGCATAAGTCTTATGAGAGTGAACTGGAATTGTTTAGCCTGGAGAGAAGGAATCACTCACAACGTCCTTTCAAGGAGGATGTAGTGAGGTGGGTGTCAGTCTCTTCTCCAAAGTAAGATGCGATAGGACAATGACATGGCCTCAAGTTGCACCAGAGGAGGTTTAGTTTCAATATTAGGAAAATGTTCTTCATCAAAAAGGTTGTCAAGCATTGGAACAGGCTGCCCAGGGAAAGTGATTGAGTCACCATCCCTGAAGGTATTTAAGAAAGGTGTGGAAGTGGCACTTTGGAGCCTGTTTTGGATAGTGTTAGGTTAACAGCTGGACTTGATCGTCTTAAAGGTCTTTTCCAACCTAAATGGTTCTACGATTTTATGACTTCAACACCACATTCATCCTCAAATGAATCTGACGACATTGCTGCCTCAAGCCCATCACCCTCAGTCTGACTAGCTTCCTACACGGGCAGCAGCTTCTAGTTAAAGACCTTAATAAATAGTTACTTCATAAGAGGGCCTGAGAGTATGGTACATATTGAGTTGTAAAGAATACTCAATTCTTTTCTGTTCATTTCCAAAAAAAGATTTCACTAAGAAACACATTCTCCCACAATTAATTATAATATCTCTCAGGGTGCACAACGAATAGCCTAGATTGGTTTTTGAGCTTACCCTCTGGAGCAAGCTTGCAGTCAGTTCTCACCCTCCTTGGCTAGTGATGAAACAAGGATCCCCTCCTCAACCCTGTTGTGAGTCTACTGCCTACAGCAGCTTTTCAAGGTAATCTACACAAAAGTAATTTGTCATGCACACTGACTGACATACAGCTCTCACCTCATAGGCAAGAAACTCATTTGGCAAAAAATGTGTCTGATGTAGAACAGATAAAATAAATCCTCCACATCAAGAGAATGCCAAAATATTGAGAGAAACAGAGATGGCTTTTCTTCTTAAGACATCTGCAAAAGAAACCTAGTAATAACCAACTTCTAAACTTTCTAGGCTGTATATAATATAGAAATAGATAGCATAGTGCCCTCAATACACTAGAATTGGCTGTGTGCTAAACAAGCCTGCAATAACCTAGAATAGTTTGCATTCTTTACGGCCACACACACCTAGAACTCTGAAAGGGATAATCAGAAGAGGCAGCTCTTCTCCCTAGACTGCTTTTTAGATTAATTTGCACTTAGCAGTTACCTAGTAGATAAGATGTACCAGCTGGTAACACTGACCAAGGAAAGGGATTAAGTATAAGAAATACCATTCAGAATTATACCATGCATTTTGGAATTGTGGTGTTTGCTCTGACAGGAAAGACTAAGCAGTATAGAAGTGTGTTTCAATACATTTTGGCAACACCTATTTTTTCTGTTCTTCCAGAAATTTGATGCCAAATTTGTAATAAAATAAGGTTATTATTTTACTTAGGAATAAATAACGAAATATTTTCCCTACATAAAACAAGTGATTTGGGGGCAATAGGACAAACAGACTAGTACCCTCCTTCTCAAGGAATGGCAAACCTATACCCAAAATTGGTAGTATGGTAATTGGTACCAAAATTGCATAGTATGGGCAAGTTGTTAAATATGCTTGGGGATTTACTAGAGTCCACCAATCAGAGATGAATCATGTGAGAGCCAGAAAGATAAGGAATGAGGTTATCAGTGGCCAGTTCCTGGCATGCTAAAACAGCCAGCCCCTCTTTCAAACAGCAAGCAGTGGGTGGGGAAATAGTTTATGAGTCCGGGAAAACTGCTATGTCCTTCTATAAATCTTCTTAAAACTGAAAGCAAATATCTGTCTTCTTAAACAAGCTTACCTTGAAAGTAGTGAAGGATAACTAATCCAAGAGTTTATAATTCAGTTTAAATCCTACAGAGCAGTAACGTTTTAAATCCTACTAATGTGGTATTTATACTACAGTATAAATAGTTATCACATCCTTGTAGATGCACAGGGATGAGTCATTTTACTTTTTGCACTCCCCCTTCCTTTTTCCTCTCCCCACAAGCATGTACTTTATTTCTGACTAACTGTAAAGGGGTGAGAAAGAAGCCTGGAAAATTTATGAACTAAAATACTACTTATGTAACAGAAAATGCAAACAAAAGGTGCAAAAATCCCAGGATAGGAATAAACTGCAGGCTGGGACCTAAGTTATAATTCTATTCCACAATAGCATTGCAAGCACCTCAAGACTATAAAACTGTAGCACAGTATTTGTACTATTGGTAAGAGCTATTTCCAATATGTATGCTCTTCTGAATTACTTAAAATGTCCATTTTTGCAAAGCATTGAAGCATATAATCAACATTAAGTGTATGCTTGAGTCACACTGATTTAAAACCGTTAAGACGCACAGAAGAACTTGCAGAAGTGGAGGCGCCAGAACGAGACTCTTTCATGTGAACTACTACATACTTCAGTTGAAAAACAGAATTCAACATTTCATTTTTTTGGTCCACTGCATGGAGGAAAACTTTAACTTTTCCTTGTACCAAAGGCAACCTATTACTCATAAAAAGGAAACTGAAAGAATGCGATTTTGCATGCATTATGAGAAAGACCAAATAGAGAGTTCAAGGCCTTCTGCCCTGAACCAACTTAAAACTAAATCATTTTAGTAGCATTTTTTTCTTGATCTGTATTACTCAAAGTACTGCGTACACATTTAAACAGCACACAGCACTTACTCAGGTCTCAGCTGTTCAGTTATCTCTCTAGCTTAGTTGCTGAAAGATATTAATGTTCAGCATTTTTCTCTTTCCTCCTCAGGGATGCAGAGAGAGAACAAGACGCATGCAAATCTTAACCAGGTACACACAACCAATTCATACCTTCTTGTCTTTTAAGAAGTGTTACGTAACACTTAATAAGAAAAGTTAAGGGAAAAAAGTTGTCAAAAATATTTCCTTGTTGACCAAAAAATTCAGTCATGTAATTCTAGAATTAAGGGGTATACCATGGAAGGATCTAGGAGCACTTGCAGGAAAGTCATATATTTTTCCCATTTTAGAGAAAGAAAAACATGGCAACTGTGCCACCTTTCCAAGGTCAAACTGCAAGGAAAGTAGTGTAGCAGAGATATCCTGAAAGGCAGGAAACTTCCAAATCCCCCTGCTTTCCAGTCCCTTCAAAACTAGGCATAAATGTGCATTTGACTTTATTAAGTAGACTCATTTTCAACTGATAGCTTTCCTTAATAGCATATACATTCTATCACACAGTTGAAGTGTTATTGCAATTTCAGCTACATCTTTTGAGCTCCCTGCTTATGTTAGGTTTGCGCAGTATATTGATGTTTTTTTGCAGATCTTAGCTCAGTCTTTTTCTACTTTTCAACAGACAGACAGATAGATCAGCTTTAACCACAAAAAAAAAAAAAAATAAAAAAAAAAGCACAGTTGGATTACCCTTGTGATCAACTGCTTGGCAAAGTGAGTGGTTCTTCACACTCTGACCCAGGAGGATATGAAATCTATTGATGTGCCATATCTATAAGCAAAATTAAAACTGAATACACAATATTTCGTTCCTAGGTAGGTGGTCTTTCAAATGCTGTGTGTAACTTATCTCAGAAAATACTTTAAAAATATAATATTTATCAGAAAGCTACATGTCATTAAGGTAAATGATACAGCATTAAGAAAAATTAGATGTGCTTGGTTCAGCACAAATGAAGAAACAATTTCTTAGGTGTGGATATTCCAGTGCCCCAAGCCTCCATTTTTTCTGTATTTCATTCTGTGCTGTATGCATGAAGGAGCTTTTGCAAAAATGCATTGCAAGGTCAGCAGGGTGCCTCTGCAGACACAGACAACTTTTACATCTACACCGATCACTTTTAAATTCAGATGCTATTTAAATCTAAACTCGGCAGAAGATGTAGGTCACTTCTTTATAAATCTAAGCCAAACAGACTGACTACAGATATGATAGCAAATTTTAAATTCTGTGATATCTTCCTTTTTTACCTAGCATGAATCCCAGTATGTTAATTTAAAGCCTAAAGCATTTATTCATTGTTTAGGATGTTTTATGTATAACTCTTTGAATGTTTTTTGGTAATTAAATATTTAGACTCCTGCGTTCTTCTCTCATTGCTCAGTTGTGTCAATGCGAGAAAACATATGTCCAAGCATAATTCATACTTGACCAACAGATTAACAAAAATAAGTACCAAATGCTTTATTCTTATTCACAAGATGCAAACTGCTCAAATTCCCAAAGGTCTAAAACATAATTTTGCCCTAATTTTATTTGTGGATTGTTAAAAAGTATTTATTATTGGGTTTTAACATTTTTATATCCACATTACCACTTTTTAGAAATTTTGGTACAGACTGCATCTGTAGCATTGATAATATACATATAGTTGTTCGACACAGAGAAATAAAGGAAATTACAAAAATGGAAATTACATAGGACAATATGCGTTTAGCTGGCATTAACATACTAGTGTTACAACTGAAGAGAGTTATTAAGGAGATGTAGAAAAAGGAACAAGTTATACCTTTGCAAATCTGCACAGAACTGAGAAAAAGGATGAAAAAGAACCACAGTACACTGGGGATATATTTCTCAAGTTTCTTACACCAAGAAAAACTGGATCTGAAACAAATCTCTAGAAGTTGTCAGTCTTGCAAAATGTTTGTCCCCAGGCATCCCATTAACTTTCAAGACACGCTGTCAGTACAACAATTGCTGCAAAGCACTATCAGTACAGGTTTCAATATTAAGCTAAGGTCCTAGGTTAAGTGGCTGTTAAAGGGAAGTTATTAATAGAGCATCATTTGTATACTATTGCTGCCATCTCAATTACACCACTTAAATGTCACAAAAGAAGGGCAAGCCAAGATGTCCTAACTGGAGCCAAGTCCAGAATCTGCTCTTACTTTTTTTGCTTCAGAGAGATAATGCTGAATACTAAGCTTCCCCAGCTGTGCCATACATTTGAAACATCTTTGCAGAGAGGATCAGTTTACATCCAAAAAGCAAAAATGTGCTGCCTGTAATACTTGGTTTTCCACATGGCATTGCTGTTGTCAGCACTACTGTAGCATTGAAAACAGGGAAAGGCTTCCTCACTACTGAAGAACCACTGCGTAGTTTATCTGTGAAGCAGGGAAAACCCCCAGCTAGCCAGGGGAATTGCTCTGGCCTGAAACTGCATGAAGGACAAAGACAATCTCAGCTTGCAAGCCCCAAGAAGACAGGAAGGAAACACCATCAGGAGGTGCTGGAAGAATTTGGACAGCTGTAGTTTAAGGCAATCAGGAGAGATGGAGATTTTCCAACAGAGGTCACTGCAGCCTGCAGTACAGCCCAAAAAAAGCTGAGGTAGACAGGCAAATAATGAGCATGAAAACTTGGGTACTCACCATAGTGTGTCCTTGCAGGTATTCAACCTGGGTTTTCTGAAGCAGCAGCACCTCACTAGTCAGGCAGTCCAAGATGAAATTAAAGGTTTATTAAGCTCTACAGAAGGCTGCCTCAGTGCAGCTAATCCCTGCATGACAACCTTTCCTTGTCCTCTGACAGCCTTACATGGCAATACTGCACAAACACAGCGTATATGTTGTTGCTTATTCCTTTTTTCTTTTAGATGTATTTACTCCACAGCTTCCCAGGTAATATGGAATTTTACTGATGTGTGAAGTCCTTAGATTTTAATTTTCAGTCAGAAAGGTCATTTTAAATCCTACTGTATTAGTAGTTATTCCCAGGTGTGTAATACTGATTAAGCGTGAACAGTTAGAAACACTTTTGATGACTGCTAAAACAGTAAAACCAGTGCAAATGCAGCTAATATGTTGCCAGTATTATGTATAGCACTAATACAAAAAGAAAATTTTTGCAAAATGCAAACAAATCAACATTCACATATATTCACTCTCTTCAGTTACATTCAAACTTATTTTGTCAGTGTGGCACAACATCCTCATTTTGTCAAAGCTTTAACTGTATTTCCTGCTGCAATCCTTGCAGAGAACACAGGTTTGCTCTTTTCAGCATAACAGAAACATTTAATTACATATACATGACTTAACTGAAGTGATCGCCCAAATGGAAAGGCAATAAAACTAGATTTTAACTGAAAGTGCAGGAAAAGACTTCTACTTAGGAGCCTTCATAATCAGTGAAGACATTTCCTAGACACAATGGGTGGAAATCCTCACTTCCCTTTCTTTCCAGTATCTGGGCCCAGATGTGGTTGCTCCAGAGAGCAACCACCACCAAGGCACCATTTCCTCCCTGCATGTTCCTTCCTCCAAATGGCAATGACTAGCATATCAGCAAGGCAGGTTACATTTATAGAGCATGCAGAAAACTCAATCGCTCTAGCAGAGATGGAAAAAATACCACCATCTGGTACTTCACTGCTGCTGCAGTAAAAAGCCTCAGCACAAGGGCAGGCAACCTCCAAGAGAGGTTTTCTTGGTATACTCCAGTACTACCACAGAGGCTCTGGGAAAAATGACTGTGGATGCTTCATCACATATTTTACAACAAACAGCACTGATTCAAGGGAAAGCTAGTAAGAGTGTACTTTTTTCTGGGTTCCCCTCCTACCAGGCAAAGGAAGTCTTTTCGAACAGAACATTGCACATTAACTTACAGCATCGTTTTGGGGCAGAGGCATGTCTTTTGATTAATATGAAGTATTTCACCAAACAGTCTCATTTCCAAGCAACACATGAAATGACAGGAATGAGACTAAAAGCACTATACACACAATTTTTCTGTGAGCTTTCTTTTACTTGGTTCATTCAACAGCTTATACCAAATTAAACCAAGAATGGTAACAGTAACAGTGAATAGTGATAGTATGACTCAAGTGAATCAAAACTTAGAAATTTCAGAACTGCACCTTACATGCCCTTATAATAAAACTTAAAAATCTAGCCCAAGTGTATTAAAATATTATTAAATCCAGCTTTTGCACTTGGAAGTATCACTTGATAAATTAAAACAACTTGGTAAACAAGATGTGGAAAACATTTTGAGTATTATTTATTTGTCAGCACTAGAAAACTCTGAGATGTGACTCTGGACTCAACAGTGATGACTGAGCATTTATTGTTGTCCTGATATCATAGAATGCATAGAGAGAAATACCCATAACTTTGAGACTCCCACTCTTGCCTTATAGGGCAAAACTAGAAATTAAATCAGCAAAACAATGGAATAACTGGGAAATAATTGTTTCAATTTGTTAAGTTTTTGATCTGTATGAAGAACATGCAATATAAGCAATATTACATAAGTCTGTTTCATGAATGCATTCATATAAAGATTCCTTTTAAAATTACTCATTAACAGTTTATTGATAGTTTGCCTAATGGGCAGCCACATCATGCCCAGGAAGATTTCACTTACTTGCCTCATAATGGCCTTTTTTTTAACCTACTCACAAGAGAATATAAAGCAATACAGTCTCATAAGACTGGAGATGGTCTACATCAACATTTCCCACTAAAAAATTATAAGCACTTTAAATAACACTGGGAGTCAATTAGAGTCAGGTAGGGTTGTAATCTATAAAAAAGATGATGGGGTAAAATGGGAAGAATAGCATCTAGAGGCCAAGGCCTGAAGCAGCCCGCCCAAAGACAGACCAGCTACACTGTAGCTTTTGTTATTCTAATTATTAAAAACAAACTGAAAGTTTAAATAAGATTGGCCCTATACTTTACCTAATTTATCAATACATTTTTGAAAGTCTAAGAGATTGGCCCATTATCTGGTTCATTTTAATAGGAATATTTGCAAACACTCTCAGTTTTTCTGATTAAGATTAAAAAGTCAAGGTCTTCAGGTAATTAAGTTATAAGGTGGATTGGCCTCAGCACAATAACTCAGCCAATGATTCCAAGGGGTTAAGTTTGAAAATAAGTGATTATGAAACTAAATGTATTTCTGCACATAAACACATTAATTACGATTTCTCATATAAGCACAGAAAAAGCACACATCTTTGAAAGAACCATATGTTTCTGCTTTTAAAATAAAAACAAATTAAGATATCCACAGGAGCTTTTATAGTGATTAAAATCTGCCAACCAACTGAGCTAAGTAAGTTAATTAGTACCAGAAAAGCCTCACGTGATAGGCAATTTTAGGCACTATTCTTCTGTCTTAAATTTAGATGAGTAAGGTAATTTTTGTATAAAAAAGATCTGTGTAGCAGAATACAAAAGACAAATAGCAATGTTGGAATAATTTTTACTTAATTTATTTTTGACCATATTTCTTATACTTGTTTAGTTACACCACAAAGCTCACATGAGCTAACTGCAGCTATTTTATAATTATCTTTCTACGAAATACAAATGTCCATGAAGAGGAAACTTACTTTTTATAAGTTCAAAGAAAACTTCTAATAGAGCTAAATGCCCAGCCAGAGACAAATCAAAAAGGAATTAAAAGAAAAAAAAAAAAAGGTGCGTTTTTGGTGCTTTTGGGGCCTCAAGCTGTTTGAAAGTCTTTACACCAACTAAAAACTATCTTCTAAAATAGTTGGTATGACAACTTTTCCTCAAAAAACTAGCAAGTTGAAAATGAAACCCTGGCATGTGTTAGTTGCTTTTTAACAGTGACCAAGAGCATACACACAAGATACATTGCACCCAGTAGTATCACAAACAAGGAAAGTAATTTTTATTTTAGTAAGGCAAATGGGTGTATGAAAATACTGAAAACAATTTTCTATGAATACGAGCTGAAATTTTTAATTAATCTGCCATTGTATGTATGAGCATCTGTGTTTATTTTCTCTGAATAGTCTATTTACTGGCAGAATTTCTAAAAGAATAAAGTTACTGACAGCACAATCCATGTAAACAGGATTCACTTCTTGCAAGCATTCACACCAAATGAAATTCAGTAAGGAGCTCTTCCAGTGAAATAACAAAAAATAATAAATGCAAAGGGATAAAATGTGATTGAAGTTAATTAACACCTCCTATGTCAGCGTAGGATCAAGGACCATGCAGCTGGGACAGAACATTCAGCCAGTTTTCTTATAACCAATATTCACAATTGCTGTTTAATGAACTGATGAAATTATTTGATAAATTCTCTGTGAAATACATTTGGGGAAACATCCTCCGTCAGTGACAATTTGTAGCCATGAAAAAAGAAGAAATTAGTCAAATAATTAGCTCCAAATTACAAACACAATTAATTTAGACAAGCACTTGGAATGACCAGTGTGCACAAATAAAGAACATTAGTAACAATTCTAGAAATGCAGCTCTGTGCATTGTGCAGGTGCAGTGAACCAAATGGTTTCTTTGCAGAAATCCTTTCTGATTTATCCTTGTTCCACGGTGGGGGGGGGCAGCTAAAAAAATCCCAACAACAAAAAAAATGGGTTTTTTTGCAACTACACTTTTTATCCAGAAAAGAAAAATGGGTGAAAATGCCATTGCAGCCCACTGCTCCTAGAGAGTTCTTTGTGAACTTAAGTAGGCTACAATGAAAGCACCAGATCTCTTCCCAAGCATATTCAAAAAATTCTTAGAAAATGGCTGCTAGGCACTCCAGGCTGATGTTCTCTACTTACAAATCCTTTGGTCGACTCTTATGTGACATTTCAACATTTTTCATTATTTTTTTCACCTCTAAAATTGCTCAACAACCTACTTTGAAGTCCTGACACAAACCCTATTTTGCTAACACTTTCGTACACCAGTCAGTGAAATAAGCTATGCTTTTTTACTCACATTAATACTAAACCATTAGGAAAGAATGTATTTGTAATTTTACCAAATTTTATCATTGAACTCCTTTTGCAGAGTTGCCTTTTGCACACGTACGAGATCACTTTCTAATTAACTGCAAGTCAAGTGGTATCTCAACAGTGTAGCACATCATAGAGAGTTCACATGCCTGGTATTTTAAGGAATTTTTTTTATTTATTATTTTTTTTTAAATCCACAACCGGCAAAGCTGTGTTTAAAGGCCAAAGATAAGAGCAACTTTCATTATTATGGAAACCTAATCAGGATAATAGGAGTCTCACAGTAACATTGTTAGATCTGTGGGGGAAAGTGACAAAACTAATATTTGACTAATGCCTACATATTTCTGACTGTACATTTCTTTTCAGCAACAAAGCTTCAACAGCACTTTATGACAAAGGCATCATCCTCATTAAATGATCTAAAGCTGGGGATCTCTGGGACACTACCATAATTCTTACTATAGTATAAATTGGGTGAGTCGTGCGTTCCTTATGAGGGACTGCGAATGTTAATTTCTGGATAAAGTTTAACGACATAGCTATGTACGCAGAGTATGGAAGAAAGAGTATAGCAATTGCAGTCTTTTTTCCCAGGCCTAGCCTGAGATGTTGGCTCAGAGAAAGAGGCTTCCTGATGAGAATGTGCCAAGTCCTTTAACCCCTGAGAATTAGAGATAGCAGCGTGTTTATCCACAAAAGGAAATGATTATGCATTTGAAAAACCTGTCTGTAATGGGCATTTCTTTTATCACAGTGAGACAAAAGTAAACATTCTGCTTCTGTATTAGAAGCCATTAGTGTTATTATAACCGAAAGAATTCCAGTAGATGTAATAATAATAAAAAAAAAAAACCCTCTATCACTGTAAAGTTGTCTTACTTAATATTTCTTGTCACTATATAATTTCTGCAGAATCTTATTTATTTTAAATTAGACCAACTGATACCACTGGGAAAAATGGAAGTTTTATCTCTGCAAGTTCTGCCTCAGTCTGAAATGGAAGCAGTAATTTTAAGTACCAGCTGCAATTGATTATAATTTTAGTTTTTCTTCAGTACACTAAACAAGAAGTTTCAAGAAAGTAAGTAGTAGCATAAGGAAATGACAGCAAAACCATTTTCAAGCTATTACAATTGAAGTTTTCTTGAATTCCTGTGTAGCAATGCAGGCTGTAAGTTTCTCAAGCACAGCAACAACACAGATTTGTAGAACTAAACTAGTTTAGTTTATGCATTATTAGTAAATTTGAAAGGAAATATTCATGGACTTTAATCTACATTAGCACTCTTCAATTTACACTTTCAGGCCTTAAAATGACCCTTTACAATCACCTGTGAACCACACATATCCAAACCATTTTCCCTGTACAGCCCTGTTTATTCTAGCTCTAGAGTCACAACCAGCGCACCTTTTTCAACATTCGAATGCCATGCATCCAGCGTTTGTTAAACAAGTAAAACTGGACATTCTTATGAGATTCCAAATTGACAGACGTTGTTGGGCTTTTCCTGACATTTTATACAATAGATAAAACAAAGGGGTCATGATACATACTCTCACATTAATGTTATTATTAATTTTATTTTCCTATATAAAAATGCATCACTTAGCTATTTAAAAGCCCTCCTCCTCCCTTGCTATGCAATATCTCCATGCTGCAATGTTTTAAATCTTCAGCAAATTGAATCCTGTGCACCAAACTCTAAATTTAATAGAAAATGTAAACCAAGTTCCTTACATACTTAATTAACAATCTCAGTAAAGTCCACCTGTAAGAGTATGTAGTAATAAGAGGACAGAAAAGTGCAGTCGCTATCAAGGGGGTAACATCTTATAGTATGAATAACTTTTTTCTTTTTTACTGTTATTGTAAATTATTATAAACCACCTGTTGTCTAAAAGCTTCTACACTACAAGTGAAAAACCAAACTTCTGCTACCTTTTTTGAAAATGTCAAAGTATTGTATTTTTTACATTTCTCTTCTCTGTCCTGATTTAAATTCAAGAACTGACACCCAATAAAGACCCAAAACAATGAAGACAATATACTTTGAGGAAAGTGAGGAAGCTGTTACAGATTCTGTTTTCCCAGTACAAGGAAGACGTTCATTAATTTGACATAAAATAATTATCCTCCAGATTTTTAGAGCATACCCATGATTTTAGAACTGAAATGTGTAAAAATGCACATTTGTACTTTGAGTTAAAGATTACATGATGTAATCGTTGTAACCATCTGTAATATCACTATAATCTACCTGCAGAATACTGCCATCTTTTTCTGCCCTAAGTCCTATTAGTCTTAAGAGTGGTTGCTTCCCAGTTAGAATCAACAAATTAAAGATCGCCTTTATCTATCTGGATATTAAAGAATTCATTACATAGAGAGATAACTGAAATGTGGGAGATTTCAGAAAAAGGGCATACTGACAGAAGTAAACACACAGTGGAAGCTGGAAGCTTTGCAAAGAACCAAGCACATTAGAAATGGGGAAGGTAATTCTAAGCAATAGCCAGGAAATAAAGGAAATCTATTTTGTATAGAAATGATAATATGATAACTGATGAATGATAATTGACCCATAATACCTGGAATCTGCAGACAGGCAGAGGATGACAAACACAAGTGTTTCAGTTTGGCTGCTATGATATTCTTTCCCACCCTTAGATGAATTTTAGGCAATTCAGACTAGACTATTAAAGCTCCAGAAGTATTAGCTGAGGGTAAACCCCAAGCAAGCATTTGAACACTTAAAATACATTTCCCTAAGGTTATATGCTTAGAGTGAAAATACACTGGAAATAAATTTTATACATTTACCAACTATATTCAGAAATTGACAATTTCATTAAGAAAATAATTAAATTGAAAATCCATAGTCAGTCGTTTATCAGGTTGAAATGATGAATTATATACCAACTGCAGCTCCAGCCAGACTAAACAGGTCACACAGCTAAAGCTCACTGTTTGGGTTCAAATTGGTCAATTCAACTTCTTTTCAGAATTATTCACTTGAAATACAAACACTATGAGATTGGTTTGGTTGTGAATTGCACTTTTTAAATAATTTCAAAGGCCAGACATAAGAAGGAATGTTCAGACAATATTTATAGAGAGAATACTCAATTTCTTTAATTGCCACAGGTATGACTAGAAAACTTGTTTCAGCCTAAGAATTTGAGAAGATGGCAGCATGGTTAGCAGTCTTAACATAATTTACTTGTATACTTTTTCTGCATTTTAAATATTATTGTGTGCTCCAAACACAAAGGAATCTTCATTCAAATAAAAACTTTATATACAACATTTTATAGTAAACACTGGTCATTCCCAAACCTAAGAAATTATCCCTTCCTTATTTTGTGTTACTGGGCATTACATGATTTTACAGTGGATATTTCTTATGTAAACTGTTGTTCAACACAAAAAGTGAGGAGTAATGAATCTTGACTAATACTTTGAGTCTCTCCAGTATTCACTGGCACAAAACATTAGAAACTAACTTAGTCATTTACAGGATTGATTTCCCATGCAATTCCTGCTATACTTTAGTTGCCAAACAATAAAAACTAAATGCTTTGTCTCAGGTAGACTAGCAATTCAAACGGCAATTTCAGATAGCTTCATTTGAACATACAGAAGAGAGCCATTCCTATTAGAATTATTAATGCAGTGAATTTCTAAATATCAGAGATGTAGCTGCACACATCTGGAAGAGAAAGGTGAAGAGATGCTCTAAGCTAATTGCTGCTTTGAATTACTATCCTTGAAGATATCCATCTAATACATTTTTAAACGCTTCTAAGAAAGGTTATTTTGCAGACTCTTAAGGAGAAAGGTCCATAGTTTATTTCTTAATGTACAAAATTTACATTCTTAATTCATTACCTAAATCTCCCTTGCTGTAATTAAGTAATTTAGCATTTACCCTGCCCTTGGTAAGAATCCTCCTCTCCATTTGACAATATTTTTCAGGTACTTAAAACTCCGCTTTTGACTCTAAACTCAGACAAACAGTTCCTCAAACCCTTCCTCACAAATCATGTTTTCTGCAGCTGTAATTTTTAACAGTTCATTGGACTCTTTCCTCTTGCTCTGTACTTCCCTTATATGCAGTGCCCGTAATCAGGCCAGCCTCACCACCTGCAAGCCCTGACAGAGACCAGAGGAAAATGATTGCTTTCCATGGTTTACACATGCTGCCATTGCTAGTTCCACCCAGAACAGGCTTTTACCATTTTTCTATACCATCAGACTGCTGGCTTACATTTAGTCATCCATGATTAAATTCTGTACTCTTTTCTGCTCTTTCACTGTCTAGCCAGTTCTCTTCCTCACCTTCTTCTTTTTTTTTTCATTCCTTTGTATTTATGGCTTTTCACCTCAGTGGAATACTTTGCCCTTGTCCTTCTGAGTGCCATCTTGATGGTTTGAGGCTGTCTCACCATTTACTAAGCTCTGCCCTCCATCCTGCCCATTCCCTCAGCTTGCTGTCGCCTGCAGGGTTTACCTAACATGAGCTACATTACCTAAAATGCTGAGGAACATGAATAGACCTGGTAATAAATTAATCCCTTCTGAGAAATCAGAAAAAAGGATCTCTCCTTTGATTAATTTTATTGATAATTATTTTGAAGTGCTTTACAGCAATTTGTTAAGTCTCTACATGGCATGTTCGCTGATACCATCGTGCTTCAAATTAGGTATCACTACCCTTAATAGTATCATACGGCACTTTCTGCCTGGTCACAAGAAATCCATAATTAATCCCAGTCACAAGTAATTTATCTATTTTGAACAAGTATCTGAGATGAAGCTCATGAAGTAATTTTCACTTTCAGAGGAGCTGAGTGTAAGACCTGGCGGTCAGAGGCCACTTTCTCTGCGGTGTCAGTGTTGTGTGGAACAGGCAGAAGCATGGCAGAAACAAAATGACCTTCCTTTCTCCTCAGCAGGCCACCCATGCTCTGAGTTAACGCAAATTAAACAATCCTGATTCTATTTGGTCTTGGCAAACCCAGACTGTCTATGATTTGCTGCGCATTAGGCTCCAGCCGCTCACTTACTTACACAGGGTGCAGCGTGATGGCTGGATCTCCCCGCGCAGCAGGGCAGGGCATGGAATCAGCCAGGAAACATGGGTAGGACATGGACAGTGGCCCCAAAGGTGTGGCTTTGAAAATTAACTATTGTAGAAAACAGCATACTTGTGTTTAATATTCACCAAAAGGTTTATTTCTTCAGACAGAGCGCATGGAAACCATGCACACTGTTACCTTGCTATTTAATACAAGGTAACATAGTAGTACAACGTTGAACTATTTTGGCAGAGTTGTTATCATTAGCAGAGTTTTTTACTGCAAAGTCTGGCAAATATGGGTGTATTTCCCTGTCTGCTCTTCAATCACACTGAAGATTTGGTTTCAAGCTAATGGGAGCAGAAGAGGAGCCTTATCTACATGTCAGTAAGATTCTTAACTGCCGTCTCTCCAGCAGTTTAAATCTTCCCTAAACAATAATTAAAAAAAAAAAAAAAAACAGAACACCAACCCTAATATTTAGCTATAAATGTTAGAACCAGAATTAAAATTCAAGTGTCACCATTTTCATAAATCTTTCTGGGCTGCTGCAGTTCATCCAAATATGTTTATTCTAATTGTGCTTCCTATTAGAGCAGTAATGAACTTTCAGTTCATTAAAGACAGTATTATAAGAAGGTTTGTAGGGTTTTGCTGTGCTTTTTATTTTGCTTTACGATTCCTTCTTCTGAATCTTGTGCTCAGTGTGACACCTAAAATTCCATCTAAATTCACTATGTCTTTTACAAATAGAATTTGTTTCCTAATGTTCAGTTCAGTATTTTGCTCTTTAAAAAATGCTTCAGAATTATCTCTTTATTAATACAGCTTCAGTTCTTTGTCTGGATGGTGAATTTAATTTGAATTTTCCTGTTTTTATTTAGAGCTTGATTTTCTGCATCTGTTAGTGAAACTGGTCGATGAAATGTTAAGCCTTCAGCCAACCTCCATAAAACCAGTTTCATTTCCTGTTACATATGTTTAAGATTATAGGCTACTTTCTTGTCAATCTCCCTCCAGTTTCCTAACTGCATGTCCCTCTCTTGTACAAAATCCTATTTGAAACCCATTCTATTCCAGTGATCATTGTCAATGGACAAGATAATCACTTTGCTAATGCTATTCTTGACAGAAACAAGTTACCAAATGCAAGAAGCAGTGACAAATCAAAAAAAAAAAAAGAAAAAAAAACATGCTCTGGTTCATTCTTCTTCATCACCTAGTGACATTTTATTCCCCTTCCTGTTCCAGAATCTCCAACATCTTTGTTATTGACTAAAAAAAGCAGCTGATTTCTGTTACAGATTTTTTTGGATAGAATTTTCATCTTGGGCAGAATGCCCTTAGCAAACAGTTCTAACCTTTTATCTATTATATGACTTCATAATCATAACACTTATTTGCACACTGTGGCTTGATCTGTCAGTTTCAGAAAATACGTATGTGTTTAAAAAAGCCCAAATAAACAAAAAAAACTCAAACAAAAACAAAAACACAAACCATGTAAATACTTTGTAAAGCACATATGCAAATAAAAATTGCCACAAGGCATGTCTAGCTCTGCTAAACTTACTACCCAATCAAATAATTTGGTAACTTGGGGCAGCATTAAAAGACAATGTTGTAAAGCATATCCACACTTGATTATCCTGCCAAACAAGTCACATTCATGCAAGCCTTCAGTTTTCAAGATCAGAGAGTTTACCTCACCTGTTTAAAAAAAAAAATAACTTGAAACTCGCAGCTCTAAAAGCCAAGAGAAAAAAAAAATACATATATATGAGCAAAACTACAGCAGTGTGAGTTAGACCAGGCCTGGTATTAATATATGACCCTGTAAAAGAAACTTTCACATCACTTCAAAGGTTATGGAATTTAGTGAACTGTGCCCAAATAAATGCCACAACAGAAGGAAAATCTCGTCCTTTATTGAATCAAACACCTCCAAACTAAAGCAGGTCAAAGGAAAAGACTGAGCTACACTTTATCAGGGTCTTGCACTGTTCTTTCCCTTACACTCCCTCTACCTTCTTGTGTCAACACAGCTGTATCTATAGTTGCTTCATACAGCCAAAGGGGTGGTTTACAGTTGACCATTACAAATGGGTGTTGTGGGGGAGGGTTGTTTGGTTTTGCTGTTAATTAAAAGCTTACTACTAGTCAAAAGAGCAACTTGAACAAAATGATCAAATACTGACTGTTTCTGAAGGTTATGAAGGTATTGAGAATGGGGAGCAAGATGCAAACATAATAAAATGCATCTTTGCACAATCAGTGGCACACAAACACCAGTTTGACAGATATCATAAACTATAAGGAAGTTATAAAAAGCTTCTAGCAAGTATTTTGCCCCTGAGACTGTTCTTTCTAAAAGGCCATAGTTTTGGATAAGCACTTAGCTAGAAACTAATTGTAATCTGCTTGGGCAGTTCAAAATAAATGCTATTGGCAAGAAAATCTTTGTCACCCTGCTAATTGACCTGGATAAAAAATGGCAAGGTTTAAGGCAAAAAGAAGCTGAAATGGTAATACTATATTTTAGTGCATTAGAATGCATTTCTTTTTCAACCCAGGTCGTAGTTCGTTGCTGTGAGTGGCAAATGATAGTGTCACTGGTCTACAACAGAAGGAAGCAGAAACCTCTGTACTTTGCATAGCTAATGGAACAGTTTGCTCTAAATTAGAAATACATTCTTTGCAATTCATCTGTTAAATTTGTACCAAAGAAGTATTTTCCTTTTGGAAAACCAAAAGAACTGAACACAGAAATCTAATTCTGTTAGAACATTAGGTCCTAAAAAAAGCTTCTTTTTTGTAGAAATTTCTGGATTCAGTTAAGGGAGTCAAAATTGATTCTAGGCAAATGGAGAAGACAAATTCTAATTAGGGAACTGAATTTTACTTCTTTTCATTTTACATAGCCAGAATAACTTATGAGGACAAATAAGGCCTATACATCACTATTGACACTCTTTTGACTGAACTAAAAGTTCAGGTTTTGTTCAGTAAAGGGTATAGCCTCTATATAAAAGCGCAAATTTTAGATAGGAAGTCAGAATTGCATCCATGGAAATAGCATTCTGAGTTGCAGAGAAAGTACAAAATGAAACAGCAGAGTCAGTCATAATTAGCAAAAGGAAGATCTGCATTATCCATCCAATGCTGCCTGTAGTTTGCTTCTCACTCTAGAGGGTAGTGCATTTCAAATACAGTGTGTAAACAAAATTTTAGAGAAATCAGAAAGATAGAAGCAGAAAACCTTTCATAAGCACTGAAAAGATAATGTAATTTGATTAAACTCAACAATGCTCCAAAACCAGAACAATTGTTACTCATTAATATCTTTATGAAGCAAAGATAGCAGATTCTGAGGAAAAGAAAGGAGTGAAAATATCAAGCTCTGAAAACAGTGGACTGAAAATGTAGATGGAATGCACTAGAGACTTGGAAATCAAGATCCTTGCTTGTACTCAGTAGCTAAGCACTTAATATGCTACATTAACTGACACATCTAACGGTGTCACCATGTCACCACAAACATGTCTCAAGTAAATTTATCATCACTTTAGCATATCTATGAACTCTAAACCAAAGTACTTCCCTTGCTGCTTTGGAACTTGTTGCCATGTAAAAACATTGAAACACGTTCATATCAGGATATTTTTAATCTGTCTTCCCACCAACAAGAACCTATTCTAAGAGGTTCTGACTTTGGCTCATTTCTCAAATGTACATAATGGGCCAGTTTGAGCTAAACTCTGGTGTATCCTCTTCTGATTACAAAAATTAAGGGGCCAATTTAAGTCCCTCTCCCCACCCCTTTTTTTTGTTCTTAAAGTGATTGCCATACTAGCTCTGTAAGGTAAACTTCACCACTAATCACAGAGTGGAAACAGTTCAGCACAAATATCAGCAGAGGAGACTACAGAAGCAGCTGTGGTAGTTCTTTTACTGTCCTGGCAACTCATCTGAGCCAGCAGATTCCCCAAGCAATTTCTTTCCTTGCTTTGTCTTCTCAGGTGAAATTCCAATGTATGTCAATCAGGGTTGGTTTTTATTGGTTTGTTTTGTTCTCCCAGCAGTGGACAGACATTTCAATAACACAAATATGTAGCATGCAGCCTCAAACTTCTAATCCATTTCATGTAGCTTAATCAGATAGCCACTTAATTTTCAATTAAAATATTTATTGAATACCTATTTTCATCTCTGGAGCAGATTTCAAGTCAGTATTTCTATGATACCGTGCCAAACTAACTTGCAATCAGTGATAGATTCATAAACTAAACTTAACAATGCTCATGTTATTAAAATGGGTTGGTGATGGAGAGAGAAATTGCCTGATTAATTCAAATTTCATGGATTTCTCCGTAACAAATTACCATTGAAATTTGAACCTGCTTTTTAGCATCCCAAATGACAAGAGTTTTGAGAGCTACTGAAGGACTTTTTGAGAGCTCAGAAATCTTATGGTCTGATAACAGACAGGGAATATACAACTACTTGGAATGCAAAATAGCATTAAGCTGTAATTGCACTCTGAAGAAAATATATGAAGCAAAATCTTAAATCACAATCCATGAAAAATTTGCTTAGCTGATGAGCATTTCCAGTCCAATAGCCTTAAGTTTCCAAATTCTTTCTGCTCACAAAATTAAATGAAAGAAATAGAAATAAAAAGCAACAAAAGCTGTAAACATGAAAAACAAAAAAAAAACTATGCAATTAAAATATCTGACGGTTCATGTCCTTTATTGCCTGCTTAAGAACAGACTGTCTGGAAAACCAGAGAAATCACATTAGCAAGGAATCATAATAGAGGACCTGAAATCCAATAGTATGTCTCTGCCTGGACCTGGCAGTTGCCCTAAAGAAAAATTTTGCTTTCCCTGAACTGTGAAATGGTTGTAAATCATTAACCAAGTCCTCAGGTAACAAATAAAGTATTAATTTCTTAATCTTAGAATACAGAAATAAAGAAACTTAAAGCAACTTGCTTAGAAAGATTCCCTGTATGCAAGATTTTTGTTGATATATTAAAACCAAATCACAGGCAGCTGGAATACAGTAGTTGCTTACTCATGATGTGGGATCTGACAAGCATTGTGAGGGGGAGGCAGATAGACATAGCTAGACAGCTTGACACACACAGAGATCCAGATATTTAACAATGAAGAAACCTAGAGTCCTGGACACACAGGGTGAAGACAGAATGTAGGGAATTATGCTTCATAATTTCAACATAGTATGTGAAGAGGCTTAAATTACAGAACTAGAAAGTTTGTAATTCCCAAGGAAGAAAGCAGATGATCATTCAGATGAACTTCACTGTTCTGCTCATAAGATGCCCAAACAAGACGCATAATTCATCTGTTTTCCTTTATCAGTCTAAAAGACACCTTGCTAAGTGTAGGTGACAGAAAAGGTGAGGTTTAGGCACAGACTTTCTCTCTGTTACATTTGAAAGGAGGCCAAATTCCTGTTTCATATACTCCTATTCCTTCCACCAAATCACACAGCAGTGCTGTACCTACTTACTTCTTGGTTTTGCCAAACAATATCTGCATTTCAAGGATGCTTTGCAAATATGTTCTTGGACTGTAAAGCCGTCTGTATGAAATGCCTTATATGCATGTACAATATGCCACGAGTATTGCGAAGGAAACACACTAGTTCAAAGATAAACGCAGCAGTTGCTAAGAAACACTACAGCAGAAGAGAGATGAGGACTTGTTTACTGATATGCATATATTTCAAACACTTACCATAGTTATTTTGGGTATTCACATCACAAGCCACACCTATATATCTGTAATGACTAACTCTAATCTAAATATTAATTTTAATTCTAATTCAGAAAGAATCCACATATATCCCAACATCACCAAATCGACTTCCCTGAGATCAAAGATCATAAAAAGACTAAAAATCCTGGACTTCTGTAGAATCTGTTGATGGTTTTGAGACATTTTGTAGCAGACAGGACTCTATCATGCTTGTCATTGATCACCATCATCACAAAGACCTGACTGACCTGTAGGAATTTACTTCTGTTCTGCATGGGCTCTAGCAGATTTGCTATCAAGCCTTTTCAGGCAGATGCTTGGGTTGTATGATTTTTTTTTTTTTTTTTTAAAGAAAAAAGCTTTCATTTGTTGTCAGGCAGGGGAATTATTTGCATAGCTGCTTGACCAACTCACATAGAGGAAATCAGCATTCCTGGAACTCTTGAAAACAATATGCAACACAAAAAAAAGAAGAAATGTAGCGTTGTGTA
This sequence comes from Psilopsiagon aymara, assembly GCA_024733675.1. NCBI lineage: Eukaryota > Metazoa > Chordata > Aves > Psittaciformes > Psittacidae > Psilopsiagon > Psilopsiagon aymara. The sequence continues at coordinate 909 of JANRGW010045058.1, read as the reverse complement.
AGTTACTCAGGTTAATAAAAGCATATTGCTAAAGCACACATTCCTCTTTCTTCAAAATTGAAACAATTTCCTTGATATACCTGGGATAGACAATAAATGAGATTTGAGGGGAACATAAAAAATGAAGGAAATACAAATTTTTAGAAGTGAAGTTATTCAGTCATACATTAAGGGAACAACAGGAAAAAGCACATTAGGAAAACTTCAGTAAAGTTGCCAAGTCAAACATTTAGAAGATGGAACATAATACAAAAGAAAAAAAAAAATCATACTAGTCTTTTCCTCTAGTCCTTTTGTACACATATATTATGATAGTATTTGCATGAGAAAAAGGCTGTGAGAAAACTCGCTTTCCCAAGATAGCATTCAACATTTTGAAACACTGCATTTCTTCATGTATTTCTGTCTCCAAAGGGTAGCACTTCTAGTTTGTAAAACGAGATACAGAAGTTTCACAAAACAGTCATGCTCGCAAAGAAAAGCTATCCTATACTTAAATGAATCAAAGAACCCACTGAGAAAAAATGCCACTTAAATAGGCAAAAATAAGTAAGAAAAATAGAAGTTGTAAAAACTGTTAAGCTATAAAAGTAACTACCAAAATGGAAGATCTCAATTTATTAACACTTGACACTGCAAGTCTAATAATGTGCAAAACACAGCCTTCATGCAAAAGAACAAAGGGAAACACCCCAAACATTTAGAATCTCACACTACTGAAATCAGTGTGAGTCAGCAGCAGTCAACTAGAGTTTACTGAAAATTTTAATAACTCACTTGCATTGTAAAACTCCATAGGAACAAAATAATTCTAACAAGTTCTCATTCAATTAAAAAAAAAAAAAAAAAAAAAACAAAAAAAAAAAAACAAAAAAAAAAAAAAAAAAAAAAAAAAAAAAAAAAAAAAAA
>JANRGW010045057.1:0-20831 GCA_024733675.1 Psilopsiagon aymara | reverse complement strand
TACTAAGCAGTAACTAAAACATTGGTGTTATCAGCGCTGTTCTCAGGCCACAAGTCAAAAACACAGTGCTGCACCAATTACTAAGGAAGAGAAAAATGACTGCTACTGCTGAACCCATGACAATCAGTATGACTATTGATGCTTTTCGTAGTTCTGCAGGGAAAAGAAAAATGATGAGCTTCTGGATTAGTCATAGGAACAAAATTTGGCACATCTTCCAAAGAGAACAGAAAAGGAGAACAAGGTCTTTGAAATGACCAGCAGCACTGAGACGGGGACGCTCTGCTGCACTTAAACGAGTCATAACCCAGAGGCAAAGGAGAGACATCCTCAAGAAACCAGTGCTATGAGGGGGGGTTAGGCTGTATGCATATAAGGAAGCAGAGAAATGACAGTGGGAATCTCATACATACCTTGCAGAAGTTTAGAGAGCTGGCCAGGTGTTGCTTCTGATAATTATGGTAGGGTTCCAGGAAACATCAAGCATAACACTAACTTATGAAAGTATCATGTGTTCTGTGTGATGTCAAACCAATGAGTTCTCTATGGTTCTGTGTGGCTCTGCAAGGCAGAGGTTTGTGCCTTTGCTGCTTTTCCATATCCAGATGTAACTCATGTTTTAGTAAGTGCTCGTAGTTTTTACACTACCTGACCAGTAAAAGGAGAGATTTGATATTTCCTTGCAGTACTCTGAACAAAGAGATGCTTTCAGACATGATGAGTGCAAGAACTAATGTGTCAGAAAGGATGGCAGCTACCAGATTTCACAGGCTAAATATCTGCTTGCAGCCTGATCCTCATTACAGAGCTGCAAGTGTCTAAACACAAAATAATATGTAAAGAACTTGATGATTTTTTTGCATAAATTAGAAAGACGTAAAATGTGTGAGAGTTTTCCTTTTTCTTTCATTATGTATTATCTTTAATTTTTTTGAGTTGGCACATCTGAATATTGTAATGCTTAACATGCTTACCCCACTGTTTGCTTGGATTATTCAGGCACTTGCATGGATATGTGGCAGAACATGAGTCTTAAATGGTTTCCCAAATTACCATCTGCCAGCTGACACCTTAAGTAACTGTGTGCATTCTCATAACCCAGCACAGTTGTAAACTGAAATACATTATCAGCCTCAGTGAAAAAGTTAATACCAAAAAACCACACACCCAAACCCCCATCCAAATGACTCACCCATATGCTATTATTTCCTACCTTTTCTGGGTTTTATTCAGTGCACATTATTTATGTAGGCAGGTGTCAGTGTGAGCAGGAATGGTGGTTAGTGATTGTAAAATCAGTAGAACGTAACTGTTTGGCTGTCTCTGTACACCTTATTTAGGATGCTGTTTCCTGAACTATTGCTTAAAGTATTGATGTCAAGCATCTTAGGGTATAATACTCATACTTGGATATGGCAATAAAGAGACTGACCTTGGGCTATGGCATTAGGAATGTGAACTCTCAGAGTGGACACGTTTTCTAGCTGTACAAAGGGTTTAAAAACCAAACACACACAGACACCGAAAACCCCCAAACAAACAAAGCAAAGAAACCCACCCCAAAGCCAACAAAAACCTGTTCTTTACTTTGTTATTCTTGTTCATACTTCTGTTTTTTTAAGAGTGATACACCTTTAATATCAGATGAGCTCTTGACTGCCACAGGGATGCATTGGTGCCAGCACAACAAAATGCAATACTGTTTGTGTCTGTGTCTGATACGCTTTAGGTAGAAGTAGTGAGCGTGTTTGGTTGGTTAATGCTGAAGAAGTTACCATGTAAAAAGGAATTTAAAAATGCTTGATACCTTTCTACGTCACAATCAAGGGCTTCCCCCCACCCACATCAGATTGAACACAAGTACAAAACAGAGCGAGTGAAATTGTCAGGAGTGGGAAAGGTGCTAGGGTGCTACTGTGCACCTCTTGTTTTGCTGTGTTTTCCTTTGTGAGGAGTATTCCAGGGTTTCACCAATAGAGCTCCCAGTAAATCTCATGGATTTTTATACTCCTAATTTTACTCGGGGCTTTCTGGTCATTGTTTAGTCTGTTTCTGACACTAGCTTCTGATTTTAATCCTTCACTTAGGTCATTAAAATGTTGCTGTAGGTATTGTTAGACAATAACTCATTATTACATTACTCTGTTATGTGCATTGCATATTACCTTGTGCAATTATTTAATTAAAATATAATTATAGGATGCTAACCTACCAGAACAGATAGACGAATAAAAATTTCACTTAGAAGTATGAAACATTTGTATTCAGCTGCAGAAAGGACTCATTGCCTGTAAAAAGAACAGGCTTTTGAGGATGATGCTTATCTGCATCAATACCATAAGTGCATTTTACTTTTAAAAACTCCCTAGGGGGTTCATAAGGCTTGTTTGTTTGCTTTTTACTATAAATTTGGTTGGGCTCAAGGGTTCCCATTAAGCCAATGTTATGAATACACCTTCTGGTGGAATTTCTAAAAAAGCCTTAAAGGTAATATTACAAATATAATTACAATTGAGTTATTAGTTATTTAAGCGAAACCAGCTGCTGGCAGAGGTTGAAGCTTCGCTTCAGTGTTGTTGTCTTATTATTTCTTGCATCGTTTCATATTTCTGCACGCGCTTTGAAAATAGCGTTTTAATGAATCTAGAAAGGATCCACTGAGCTGAGGCAGCCAAGGACTGGGAGATGAGTAAGAGTAGCTTTCTTATGATGCTTTTTCTGAACAACATAGCACAGGCCCTTGGCCTCAAGGTATCAAACATTTGATCATAAGGTGCTGGAGTTTAGGCTTCTGGCTTTAAAAATATGAATGTGAAGTGAGTTAAAGCTCATATTGGGTGTTTAGGTACCAACTAGCTCAGAATATACCCCCTAAAAACAAACTGGCGTCTGAGATAATTCTCTATGCATTTAATAAAAAGGAGCTATTTTCATTTGGAAAGCCAGATTTACAGGAAGCATGTTCCTCGTATTTAGCTGAAAATATTTCTCCCAAAGAAATTTGTTGTTCATGTGATGGAGCTGCAAAAGCGAATTAAACCAGAACTGAACAAAACAGTTGGATTTCTTCCAAGAAGCTCACAAATGTATTGGAAAAATTGAATACGTAATAGGAATTAAGGGAGGATAATAAGAAAGTATTACATTCATTTAGTAGGATAATTTAATAACTTTCTAGTCTAATGAAAGAGTGGAATGCTCTCTTTTTCAACACTTCTATTAACATTGGTAATCTTTATTCATTCATATGATGATGGTGCTTTTTCTGTTAATGAAATGACTTCTGTGGTACTACAACACTGGTAGGATATGTTAGCCTGTGAAGAAGTACTGAGAACCTGAGGTAAAACCACATGAGACAAATACTAAAAGAAGTCTGAGGCTGCTGCAGCTTCCTTCCTGAGCCCTCAGTTCTCCTTCTGAGACTGCATTTGAGTCCCCGTACACATATTCCAAGTTCTTGGTCTATCGGCATGATTTAACTGTACAAATCTGTGTTAAAAGCAGTGAACAAAGTAAGATCAAACCCATCTGTTCTTACAACAAAATGTTGATGATGTGGAGATGCAACCATATTGACTGTAGAAATTTCATGTGCAGAGGCTGGGCAATAAGATATATTATTTGGTTCATGAGATTGTTGTTTGTAGCAGCAGCAGCTTTGGAAATAGAAAGCAAGGTTGAAGCAGACAGAAGACACCAACTGATGAAATGGGGCATGCGTGAAGCTCTTGAGAAATTATTTAAATAGAGATTTATTTTCAGCATCCTTGAATGCATGTACAGAAGAAAGTTTTTTAAATCAAGATTAGATGACTATGTCTGTATTCATGTCTGTAATTTAGTGGAGTGTCTGCCTTTGTATGAAAATAAGCCTAGCCTGGCAATATTTCTAGCAGTGAATGTCTCGAAGAGGCTTAGGCTGTCTTGCATCTGTGTGTCAATTCTCAGAGCTTCAGACCAGGTTTTGAGCTTTGGCATCTTGGGCATGTGAAGTACGGAGTCCCAGTGCTCCTCAGCACTAAGCAAACATACAGACCATCCAGGGCTGAGGTCCAACGAGAGGCATCTCCTGTTTATTTCCTGTTCAAGTGAGTTAGGCTGATAGCTGGAGCCTTAATATTTCCCAGGAGCAGGGAGCTAAACTACTCTCCACTTGAACAGCTCTCTGGTGCTTCTCCCCTAACCAGAGACTGGTACAGCCAGACAGTGAGAATAGCTTACAAACAGCACTATTTCATAGTAAACTGAGGTCACGTTCTGCATCAATGTAACGGATGCTAATATTTTCCAGAAGGCTTGCTGTTTTAAAGTAGCTTGTATGATCCCCTAACCATGTTTTCAAAAGGCTGTCAAGAGGAATGGTCAGTAATTTACTCTGGAGGCAGGAGAGAGGTGTATTTTCAGTATTAGAATTCACAATGTATGCGGTCTTGTTGCTTGTATGAAGATTTGGGACAGACACAGATTTGTTAGGTTTTCATTCCAGATTTCAAGCTCAAATGGTAAAGGCATGTCCAAGAGGATGCTAACTGTCCATTGTGAACTCAATATGGCACCCAATGCTGGCAGGTATTGGGGGCTCTTCAAAAGTAAAGAGTGTTGAAGTCGGAGAACAATGTTGCTCTCCAGTCTTGAATAATGCATATAATACATTATTATATCGTTTCCAAGAGCACTTCTTATATGTTTTCAACTAATCTTCTTTTCCACCAAAACATATTTTTACATTAAGTACTTCCTTAGCCTCTTCTCCACTGAATATTCTGATAAGTCATGTAAAGAAACCTGAAAAATTGGTTCAAGAACAGGAAAATAAATAGCTTTGTTAAATAAGTCAGAAAACATGTTATAAATAATATGTCAAAAGTGACTTTTGAATGACTGTGCTAATTAATGATAAGACCAAGCACAGCCTGTTTCCTTCCACCCCCTAGTCTGTATTGCTAGAACCAAATGGACCTTCAACTTCTACTGCTTCTAGAAATGACTGAAAGCTCCCTAGTTTTTAACTAGGCTCCCACCAGAAAGCTTGGTTTCACAGGACAGTGATTTACATAGAGGCAAAATGAATTTTTATCAGAGAAAAATTCATTAAATGGACTTTTTGGTCTCACCTTTGCTTTCCTGTTGTATCTTAACATCAGTCTATGTCAGCAAGCAAAACCAACAGGGAAATGTTTACGACTTCATGAGAACGTGAGCTTTCAGAAACACTTTGAGCAGTCTCGAAACACCCAAAAGTGGAGCTTCTGTGGGAACCAGATTCCCCAGTTCACATACAAAAGCTAACCAGTAAGTAGTCAAGAACCTGGGTGTTTTTACTGTAACTTTCCAGCAGCTGGCAGTGCAGATATCAGTCAAGACACTTTGAACCCCTGGATGTCAGCCTGGGGTTCCTTGGTCTGTGAGCACCAGGCTGGCAGCTGCTAGAGAGCTCCAAGGTTTCCAGTCTCCTGTAGCTGTAATAGCCCAAGTCTTGGGCAGACATGCAAGTCAGTCAGTAAAAGTAACCTGCCTCTAGGATACGTTTACTGTGATCAGTGAGTAGTTTACCACTACGTGGGTTTCTTTGTTTCTTCGCTAATAGGATCTGAAAATACATGAAAATAAAAATTTCATTGGATTGTTAGGGTAGAATAAGCAGCTATGTGGGATGCCAGGGTTGCTGGTACTTGGCAAAGTTGCAATAGGTCGCTGAAATTCTGGGGTTCAATAGCAGTGCCAGTTGTCAGTCCCAGATTTAATGGCAGTCTAACGATGTAGCTCTGGAGGATTTTGAGGTATAAAAGTGATTTTTAAATGAGATGGTTAAGAGACACCTGACAATGACAGATGGAAAGGTCTTTAGGTGATATTAAGACTGTTTAAAGGAAAAAGTGGGTAAGAAAATAAGTTATATGTGGTAAAGCTTACACACACTTGATTTTTTTTAATAAGCTATGTATAACTCAGTGATTCAAAGCAGTAACTGTGATGGTGATTTTGGAGCAAATAAAATCACTTTCAGAAGGCTGGAGCAAATAAAGTAAATTTGATTTCTACTTGAAGTCCTCTTCAGAAGCCTATTATTTGGTAATGGTTTAACCATAACCTACTGTGGTTTTCTAATAGATAATGCATTATTTCTGAACTAACAGTAAGGAACATAGCCATTGCCAGTTGCTCAGAATATAATCAGAGCAGTTCGATATGGGACTACTGAAAGAATGCTCTGGGAGGTTTTCCTATTTAAAGTACACTTGATTGTACAGTTTTATGTGGCATTTTTCATTTAGACTGTCCAAGCAGACCGGTAAAAAATAATGACCAAGAAAAAAACCAAACCCTGATAAAAACCAGAATGAAAGAATGGAGGTGTCCTGCTTTCAGATGCCAGAAGGAGACTAACAGAGGGTACTGCCACAAACGGTGATGGAATGGTTTTAACGCAACCAGAGGAATAGCATGATGTAACGAGTTACATTGGATTGTCTAGCGATACGCACTGATGGATGCTGGCAAGGAGGAACCTAGGAATTCAAGGAGCTTTTTTCAGGTATTCTATCTCCTCCTCCTTGGAGTTCTGCCTCCACTTCTCTTGATATGGTTTCAAAAGGAGCAAAGCTGTGTGACTAGAAAGAGACTACTTTAGTATTGTTTCTGGAGCTGGGCTAAAATAAAGAGCACTAAAGGTAGATTATTTCTGAAATGACCAAGGGGACCTTTCAGTGAACAATAAAAGGGATTGATATAGAGCTTAAATTTATAAATCTCCACAAGAGGCACCTTACAGCCAAACAGTGCCTCAATTGCATCTCTAAGCAGAGTAGAGATTTTCTTAGGAAGGTGAAGGATGGAATTTCAGCAGAGCCATTGAAATTTAAACACACCACAAACATTCTTTTTCTTGTGTTCTAAAACCTTGCTTTTCTTTTCTAAGTAGTGCTTGGGGGGTTGAGAACTGGGATGAAGCAGAGTGTGTAAGATGTCTACAGAAATCACACATTTACTCAAATATGGTCACAAACTGGGGGGTATGGAGAGGATTGGACTGTGGCTTTAAGAATGCATCAAAACTTAGCAAGAGAAGGTGCCTTTATTTCTTCTTTCTGTCTGGTAGTTTTCTTTCCCTGAATTTTATCTGTAACTTTTAGAAATACAGCTTCATTCTCTCTGCCAGAGCCATGAAAGCTGGTCTGTCATGGGTTTGAATTAGTATGTTAACAGGACAAGAGCCGCGGAAATGTATCTTGGCAGTTCTAACACTGTGTACTGAGAAATAACATATGATAAGGAAAATTAATGGTAGTAGCACATCAGCTAGCGTAAATATGACTGGCAATTTTTATTTGTATGTGCTTTCTGGTTTTGCAGAGGGTAAAGAAAAGTGACATCCTGAACAGCTGCCTATTGGAACGGTGCTTGAAATTATGGAATTTGTAGATTGGTTTCATCCTGTGATTGTATTGTTTGTCATTGTGACATCTGCTAAAAGCTCTCAGGGTTCTAACACATTTCTTTCTCAAAGAGCATTAATGATTCATTGTTTTTAGGGCTTTTGTTTTGTTCCTTGTGTGTGGCAATTTCATTGGGTTCATTACCAAAGTCCTAAGGCCAAACTGATCCCTAGTGTATCCTGTAAACCAGCAGAGAGTAGGAGGATGGATGACAGTTAATTGTTAACATCAGGGGCAACTTTTTGCTGGATTAGGATTAAGTTGAATCTACTGGATGTCAGTGCAATAGGGTTTTTTATATAGATTAGGAATTTCTGCAGTTTTATTTGTTCCCTATTCATTTATTTTTTCGTATTGACATTCAGACTGTTGCTGACTAGTGTTGTTTAAGTTTCTTTGAATTATACCTTTTTGCTTGATATACATGACTAAATCACATAAGAGGAATGGATTTTAATGTATTAAGAGCATTTTTTCCTAGTTTATTTTCTTAGCAGTCTGCACTCTAATTTGTTGGTTCAGTGAAGAGCATGTTAATCCAATGGATTATTACAGTTTAGATACTTGTAGAAATATCAGATTTGAGGGTGAAGGGTCTGACTGTTCCTCTCAATCAATGGTCTTGACACACTTAAAGTATATTAAAAATTAAGATAAATTATGCTGGTAAGGTAAAAAGTTACACATGTACTAACTAAACTAACAGCAGTCCTGCAAGAAGAATTAGAGGGAATTACACGTTTCAGAAATCACAGTTTACCTTAGATGTTCTAAAGCCTTACCAGTTGAAGTTAAGGTGTTCCCCTGTTGCTTAAGATATGAGCTTGTTTTCTTCCTGTTTACACTTTCTAAAAGCTTTAGGACTCAGCTTTGCATGTCCCCTGATGTACAGAAGTGATGACATGCCAAGCAGACAACTATGTGCAGTGTTACATGAAAAAAGTAGATAGTGGAGAGAGAAACCCCATAAATACATTTTGTTAGCAATGAACTTCTTAAGGCCTTCATTTCATGTCCTAGTTTTTCTCCTGGATAGCTGGACATCTAGCTCTTTGTTTATTAGCCACTGCTTCCAGCAGTGTTTCCTTCTTTTTGAAGGAAGGATTTGTTCCCATGCACTTCATTGATGATTTAACTGTGTTTCTGAGTAGAACTTTGTGCAGCCCTCATTTTGTGAAGTCACATATCACAAGCATTGCGAAATCTGGAAAGTCATGAAGAACACTGGGTTTTGTAAATCTAAACTCAAGTTGCCTACATTTAAAGTGTGATGCAGCTGATGATGGCCTTCTCTAACTGGTCTCCTCTAAGTGGCCTCATTCTTGATCTGTTTCTTAGTTATCACTTGATACATCACTTAAAGCGTAAGATTACCTTTGTTGTTTCGGGTAGACTAAGTTCTAGACTAGTTCTTTGCATATTTTTCTAAATGCTTCTTAGCTCATTTCATATGTTACCTTTCTGCATTATTTCCTACTTGCATCACAGTAGTCCCCCAGTCTTCTGTTGCCTGCTTGAAACTAAGATCTGATCCACAGAGCTTTTTATTCCTTATCTTCGATTCAAATAAGAGTTACAACTCTGCCTTTCCTGTCTGAAGGAGAGCTATTTGGCCTTGAAAACTATCCTGTTTAGGACGGGTGTTAGTTTATATGTTGTGAGAAGGTTAGACTCAGAATTTAGGGAAAAGTGAAGGTTACAGAGAAGGAAATTAAAATTGGGGGTCACGTACTCAGGACTGTGAACAGCCAAATTCCATGTGATTGACAGAAGGATAAGAAAAATATCAGAGCATCCAAAGGCCAACATTTTGGGAACTTGTTAACTGTTGGTGTTTTGATCCAAGAGTTTTCTTGTTAATAAACCCTGTAAACCTTCCCGGTCATAGTATAATGATGTAGTAAATCTTAAATGATTTTAAAAGGCATCCTTTTTACTCCCAGGATGAGTAAAAGGATAGGAGAACAATTTGCAACTGAAGATATAAATCCATATTTTTAAACATTCGAATTTAACTATGTCCTGGATTCAGAAAATAACAGTTATTTTTCTCTGTCTTAGTAGCTGGTGCAGTGCTGTGTTTTAAACTTTAGCCTGAGAACGAGGCTGATGACACACTGATGATGTTAATTGTAGCTAAGTAATGCTTATCCCGATCAAGGACTTTTCAGTCTCTTGTGCTTTGCCAGTGAAGAGGGGCACAGGAAGCTGGGAGGAAGCAGGGTCAGGACACCAGACCCAAACTACCTAAACGGGTATTCCATACAGCAGCACATCATGAACAGTATAGAAACTGGCGTGAGTTAGCTGGAAGGCCCTGATCACTGCTCGAGTCAGGCCGGGCATTGGTCAGCGAAGGTTGAGCAGTTGTATTGTACGTAAGTTATGTTTATTGTTTTCTTTCTCATCTTTTAGGAGTAGTAGCTGTAGTAGTTTTGTATGGGACATTAGTTACTGCACTGTTCTTTTCTCAGCTTGTGTATTTATATTCTTTTAATTCTCCTCCCTATCTTTCTGGGAGCTGGGCGGGGAGAAGAAGGAGAGGAGTGGGCGAGTGGCTGCGTTGTTCTGAGTTACAGATTAGGCTTAAACCATGACAAATTAGTACAAATGGGTACATCATCTCTCACGTAGTGCTTGAAACTTCCCCTTACATCCGATTTGCTGAATTTACTTAGGTTGATTTAAGCCTGCCTTGAATTCTTCTGACAAATCCAAAGGAAAATCTGAGAATAAGATGCAAAAACTGCAGCCCAACACTAAAAGTTTATCTAAAGGGAGTCGGCACTGTTTGATCTGTAACCAGTGATAAGTACCAAATGCTGGCATTTTCTTAACTTGCAGTTGGGTGCCTGGCAAAGATGCCTTAAAACTGTGCTTTCAAGGGGAGGTACAAACTTGTGTTATGTGATTTGCCCTTGTATTTTATTCCTGTGGTTGAATCAAGTCTGATTTTACGGGACTAATTTGATGGAGGAATTAAGTCTCCCCCATTATGCGTGAGAAGTTCTGGTAGGCAGAAAAGGATGTGACGGTTTACTCTTTTCAGACTACTCCACTGCAAGTTTTTATGAGGGCAGAGCAGCTCTGTTACTTGGAAGATTAGTGTAATTTTTTTTGCCTCATTTGTGTTTTTGCTCTGAGTTGTTATGATTTCCGCTGCTTTGGGACAGAACTGATGGTTACTTGGCCACTGGGAACTGGATTCACTCCAGTGGAAATTTCAGCATCAGTTGAATGATGCTATGGTGGATGTGATTTCTTCATGCAGATATTTGAATGAAGTTCAGCAGCAAGTACTATGGCTTGACAGCCAATAAGAGCTGTCCACGTATCTGTAAATGCATAAATAGATTTGAGCCATGGCAGATAGATTAATCATAATGGATTTTGGTGGTATTTAGCTTGTGCTTTTCTTCTGGCATTGTGTGTGAATGTTTGCGGAATCTATTTCTCCTTCTCACCTCCTCCACCATTTATTCACCAAGTTTGTTGGGTTTTTTTCTTCACCATCTCTCTGGGACTCCTACTTGGTGAAAATACTTTACTGTATTTGTTAGTAGCTGTTTTTAGTCTTATTTGACAGAAATTAGTTTTAACTGATTAGTTGAGCACTTTAAACCCTGCAAAGCCTACTATCAGCTGTATGATGAATCCCTTGGTATTTCTGAAGCCTGAAGGATAACCATCTACTGGGACCAATGTGAAACAGCTCTGGTTTTGTGTTATTTAATACTATTTATGTTTCATGAAGTAATGATGTTGTTACACGGTAATCAGGAGTATAAGTAAATTTAAGTTTCAGCTTGCAGGGTAGTTAGCAGTTCTTCAGAAACTGTGCTGTTAATCTTTACTTTTTCGCCCCTCTGAAAAGAAGTACTATTGCTTTTGCCAAGCTAACTAAACTTATTAACTTTCAATGAAACTTACCCCTTCATGTTCTTCTTGCTCTCCAAAGTTCCTTGAATGATGGCCTTGGGCAATGAATATATAGACTGAAGGTTATTGTAAGGCAGCTTATCAGGTTGAGGTATTTTTATTCTGTGGGAAGCAAGGCAAAGCCCAACTTGTCTGTTGGGCAATTTGGCATTTATATTGTGTGATAAATACCTCAAGAATGGTTGAATTAGACTCTGAGTTTAATTGGGTTTAAATGAGAAAGAAGTCCTTCAGCACTGATAAGGAAGAAGAAAATAATTCATTGTTTATGTTTCTGCAACAGGTTCTGAAATTGGATATTTGTGAAAACAGAAAACGTGTAGACACTTTATGTGCTTTTATATCATTCCTGAGGGCTGTCTTTTATATATGGTTAGGTATTCTATTAGAAGTGTAATGTTTTATATGGTGATTGTGGGATGGAATTTCACATCCTGATACAGATTGTGTTCCATAGTCTTGGAATTCTTATTTCTAAAGGATTAGTGCTTAAGAACTGTAATCTCTTTTAAGAATATTTGATGTGATGCATGCCTTCCCTGAAGACATAGGTAGGGAATTTTTTGCAGTCCTTCATTAGGCAGTGTAGCAAGGAAGAGATTCTTACTTAAGGAGATGATTCTTTTCAGAGAAATTAAAATTCTTGAAGGTGAGGAAGAAAACTACTTTATTGTGTGTTTACAATGAGCAGACAAAATGAACAGTGTTCTAGCAGAGTTTTGTTTTGTGCATGTGTCAATGCAATTATCAACGTAGTGTCTGTGTGCCTAATAAAATTAGATACATGTCATCTTTGTAAGGCGTTGGAGTCTTTGCTGCAGTAGTTCTTCTATTTATTTTCTTTTACACTATTCTTTTATGAATCAGTAATGTAGTTTCCTATAGGTAGAAATAAAACTGATTCTCATCTCAGTAAAACGCTCACTGACAGTGCCATGCGTTTGCTTTTGTTTGTCGCCTGAAAGAAAAGAACATCCATTGCTCTGAGGAAAATTGGAACTTTAATTAGCCTTACCAACAAAAAATAATTATTTTGTCAAAACCATGGTGTTATTTTCTGAAAAGAATGACACTAACACTTACTTTGGGAAGTATTACCCCAGTCACATTCATATTTCCTCTTAGAATATTGTGTGAACACAAGAGCCAGTAAGCTCAATGTTAATAAGCAAGCAATATAGTGAGGCATCTTACTGAGAGACTTTTATTTTCAGAAAGAGAAAATAAAATTCTTGCAGGTGAGGTTTATCATTAATGTCATTAATGGGCACAACATTTAGATGCTCATCTTATGAAAAACACTGGTTTTCTTTGTAGCGCCTCCCTAACAAATAACATGGAATCATCATACACAGGGAAAAAATGCTTTCCAAGAAAGCTTCAGAAAGCCAGGGACAAGAACTCATTTTCCTGTTTCTAAGCACCCCTGTAGGATTTTTCCTGAATTACCAATGTTGATTTTAATTCAGGTTTCGCTTTTAACCTTTCTTCTACTTGATTTTAATAGGGTAAGGTGAAATTGATTTATTTAAAACAAGCAAGCACAAAAGGATCTGGACAAGAATCAGATGATCTGGTTTGGGTTCTAGGAATGAAGACCTTTACAGCAATACTAACTGTGCTCTCTGCTTAGAAAGGAAGTGGCCTCTGCTCTCTGCAGTGGTCCAAAATGAAGATTCTGGGTGATGTTGGTGCCCTTATTCACAGATTTTAGTATCTCAGTAGCAATTACGTCCTATTTGACCTTCTAGTATATCTTTTCAGTCTATATATTTGATAATCACACCAGGGTATCCCAAGTAGAGTAATAGATACATTTATCAGATACTAAGCCATGCACAAGTGCAAAGAAATATTCCAATGTAAGGAAATATGCAATTGTTAGTGAAAGAATAATCTGCATTCATTATCATGGTACCTGTCACATCAGACTTTCTCAAATGCCAGAAATACTAAAGTACTTGCTAGTTCCCCTACACTAATGTTCTTTTACAGCGTTCCAGTTTATTCATCTGTATTCACTGACTAGATCTCATGAAAAACCTATTAGGTCATGCCTTTCAGGGAGAACCTATACACAGAACAATTTATTGTGCTTTTCTATTTAATTTCATTCAGTTTTGACAATCAAAGTAGATCTTTGAAGACTTCATTCTCTCAATATACGTTTTTTTTTTCTACTTTAAAATGAATGAATTTGCAGTGCTTTAACTTCAGTATAGGTTGCTCTAGGATTTGAACCTGTCATTATGGCTTCATGGAAAAATCAAGCTTGGAAAGAAGGGTAGATTCACAAGGAACAAAACTCTTCATCTCTCAAATCTATTATCTTAGATAATTATTGGATGTTACATGAAAGATATTTGCAAGTAGAAAACTATTGTTTTCTGTGTTAACTGACAAAGCTGGAAAATTCAACATTCAATTCTGTAGCAAACTGATCAAACCAAACCCTCTTTACCTGTTTACGTAACATGCATCGTAAACATAACAAATATAATCTTTACCTTACATGCATCATAAACATAATGCATTCATATATAATTCCTAGTGCTTTAACAGAACCACCAAATTTGCCGGTTGGGGAGGGAAAAGAGCACCCTACATGAAGTCTTGTATGGAGCACTTTAGAAGAGCTATAATTGAGAGAGAGATTTTCTGCTAGTGGGAAACAAAAGTCTGATCACCCCATGAAGTTTTGGGGCCTAGGGTCTGGTACTAAAGAGAAGATTAAATGTTTCATCTTGCTATGGTACTTGATATATGGATAAACAGAAATCTAGAGTTAAACCTGCAGTGAACAGGCTTCATCTGCTTAGAATATCTTCTCTGATGTCTGTGCATGGAGGTTAGTTTGAGCAATTATGTTTTCTTTACTGCTTGGGTTCATGCTTGAGTCACAGGATTAAAACTTCAGGTGAGTACAAAGTTGCACTGACCCTGTAGGTAGAACTGAATCCTCTCTCCCAGCTTTGTTTTCTGGCTCATTTGCCCTAATAAAATGTCAAATATATGAGGGAAAGTACCTAACTGATAACTTAAGCAAGAGCTTTAGAGGAGAATTGCTGAATTCAGGTTCAACTTTTCTTCAGATGGAGAACTATATTGGATATGTCAGGATATTCTAATAACTTCATAATCCTTAATATGAACAAATTAACACCTGCCAATGTAAGGTGCCTTACTCAGCTCTCCTAGCTAGTGCTATGATAGTCTTGATTTTGCCTGGAGAAAGCATGTAGAGTAAGTGGGGTATGAGAAAAGCACTCAAAGAGGAAGGCAAAGGGTCCACCATCTGCTTAGTACACAGAGTACGGTTCCCTGGTTTGGTACTTGTGCAGTCTCTGTTAAAAGCCTGGCTCTGCTGGGGCACATAAATGATAGACTTCTGGTTTCCTAACATGACTAATTGCAAACATTAAGTTTTCTTGAGTATTAAATTTATCTAGCAAGTACTTTAGGGGCTACAATGTGTTCTCTAATGAGAGTGATAGGGTGGGAATGGTAAGCTAGACACTTTGCATTGCACCCTTTTAGTGCTTGGGGAGAGGAGATGACATAGTCTCTTCTAATGGCAGAAAGCAGCTCAGTGCTGGTGGGGAGATACTGCCCTTTCATTACAACTATTACATACATCTATGTTTAAGTATGCTTTGAGTGGCTTTGCAGTGTCTTTTACTCAAGGGCTCGGTGATCTTTGCTAGTTCCATGAATTATTTTAGAGGCAGTTTTATTGCACTGCTTTTTTAGGTAATTGACTACAAGCTATTATGAAACCCACTAACTTGTATATGCATTTCTGTGCATTTCATTCTACAGGAGCTTTCCCATTCAGTCATTTCTGAATTAAACATTTTGTCTTTTATTGGAGCCTCGATAAGGGTAATGCTGTTTGGAAAGGGCTAGAATTCTGTTGTACTTGTGCATGTATTATTTAGTATGTGTTCTCAATGTCTTTTAGAAGACAGCAAACATACAAAGTACGTTGCAGTCATTAAACAAGCTTGTCAAGAGGGATTGGAACACAACCTTTTCCTGTGTTGTCAGGGAGCTGCTTGATCTACAGATGAATGTCTTTTTCCTTCTTAAGCTAGTCCTACTGGATATCATAGTGCAGCTGTGCAAGCCAAATGTTGCTGACTCCTTCAAGCCAAGCAGAGTGATTGCCATTGATAGCAACTAACTTCAGGTGTTGCGAAGTAGGATTTTTTTCTTCTATAGATAAACACACCACTTTTGTTTCCTAGAATTCCATATTTGTATGTTGATACCTTCTTTTGGGGAGGGAATCTTTCATTCCTAGATAACCGCTGACACACTAATGAAGGTAAGACATTGGAGAAATTCTGCTGTAACAGTTCTGTGCTCATGAGAATGTGTCCTATTGAGCTTTTCATATTCAGCAGCTTTCATGTGTGCCACAGATTTTACTGTGAGGAACTGGGACCTTGGTGAATGCAGATCTGTTAAAGTAATAAATCTGAAAATGCTTTCTGGCTCTGGATCTCCAAGAATTTAATCTGTTTATTGAGGAGGTTTGTTCTTATATTGCAATGTTTCATTTGTTGTCATCAAACCATATCTAAATCATGGAAGGAGAAGAAATTTCCTTGTAATGCGTTTTGATTGGAGAAGCCATGCAACGAAAGATTATAATAATGATAAAATAAATGCTGGTGAGTTGCTTTGCAGAAAGACCATTAATATAAAATGAAAAATTAATTGAGCTTGATTTTTCCATGAATTCCAGATTGGTGTTCTGCTGAATCTCAGATTTACTGCGAAAAAGTAAAGATCTCTGTGTCAGAAAAACTTATGCCATGGTTACTCCTAGCTACACCAGTATGAGGATGATTAGCATTAGAAAGAACTGTGTGATAAGGCCTTTATAATACAGGACCACACTGAATCTGATCTTGAACGATTAAAAATTGGGATTAAGCAGTTTATGTGTGATAGAAAACTGATGCATTTAAAGGCACTTCGCCAAATTTGGAAAGAGATTGACTCCTCATGCGATGCTTTACCTGGAGAAGGATGACATCTAGTTGTTCTTGCTGCTTGCCCTTTTTTTTGTGGAACCACTTCCCTTACAAAAATGGGAGATCAATATGATATGTGGATATTTTCAGTATAGAAAAATGTGAAACTTTTTAAAGAAATGGGTTGGAAAATAGTTGAGTGTGTATGCAGTCTCTAGGGTTTGTTGCTGATGGACGAGCCTGGTGCGCAAGGAGTCACGTTCTCTTTGTTCCTGGACTTGCTACAGATCTGCAGAGTGACCTTAGATTAAAGCCTCTTTGTCTTTCCTCATCTATTCTGCCTTACTTTGTTGTGGCCTCTATCTAACAGTCCATCTAAACGTACAATACGATCATTCAGTGTGTTGTTTTTCAGATAACACATAGCATAAGGGGGCATTTTCTTACTTCCATATCAAATTACTCTTCCTCAAATATATGCAGAAATATGAGTTATATTACGATAACACTTTCTTAAAACTGATGTATATTTTCATTCAGTGTTGGAGCATGGAAATAATTATAAGCCAAAAAAACCAGTATGGGAAAACCTGTTCCCAGCTTAGAAGCTTCAGAAAGCTAGAAATGAAGGGGGAAATGCCTACACAATGGTGTATTCCTGAAACACTGGAACTATAGAGAAGCTTTAGAAAATCCTATAGCTGATAAAATATACAGAAATTACTACTGGTAATATGAAGTCCTTTCTCCTTCTTGCAAAAGCTGCTCATCACCCTAATGAGGTTATCCAAGCAGCAGTGCGACACAGAGTCTAGAATTTTATATAAACGCTTGGCTCCAGCAGTTGTTGTTATTGAGAACCATCTCAGCAGAGTCAATAACACTGAAGGTTCAGCAGAGACAGCTGTGGCAGCTCATCCCAGGAAGATCCTGGCACACGTGCAAAGTACCAGCTGAAATACTGCTGTGACATATAAGGAAGCAATTTGTATGTCACTGGTAACATCTAATTGCTAAGTGCATGCCCACAGTACAGAACTCACCAGCGTTTGTTGCAATGGCAGACCAGAGTTCTAGAACTGATAAAAAGTAAAAGGGAAGAGGCAACTGAATTGGCATACTATAGGATCCTTCCAGAAGTTACTTTTGGCAAATAGCTCAAGCAACATAGTGTGGGATTTGTTGTGTGCAAACTGCCAGTATTCAAAATGAAAGAGGCCAAACTGTTTTAACAGTAGTTGATTGCTTCACTTGGTTTGTGAATTGTCTAAAGAAAAGCTTCTGCGTTACCACTGAGAGTTACTTTTATTTTTGCTAGCAAACAAGTAATAAAGCAGAGGCGTAGAGGCTAGAAGGCCTGCCAGAGGCCAGGTAGGAAGACCCCATTTCTTATTAAATAATGAATACCAGTAGAACATCAAGTTCCCAAAGTGCTTTATGGATCCCACCTCATTAAATCTTTATAACACCAAACAGGATAATAGCATAAAGGTCAGCCAAGACTTTATTCTTATACATAAACAAAGAAAGATGTGTCATCTGTGTCAATAAAGTGAAATGAATTAATAACTAAAGAAACACTTGATATATTTGATCAATACTGTACTTGGGTATTCTGTTGCTAACAGGCACTTTTATGGTACTCAGCTAATGGTGCAGGCTTAAAAGCTTTTAAATATATGGATTTTGGTGCTGGAAGGTGGGTTTCCCAAAGGCAAAACCATCATGTGCATGTTTGTGGGAGTAGCTCCATAGTATTTCTCATAAACATGAAGCTCTACATGAAGTGGAGACAAACAAATGGGACTCAAGGATGATTTCTGATATCAGGAGTTTGATCTAGCTGGTAGCTTTTATTCTCTACATGGTTATCTGAATGTGTAGTTTCCTGCAGTAATCTATCTGATTGCAGCTGGCATTGCTTCTGTGGAAGGGGTGGTGGAGGTAAAGCTTTTTCACATACCAGGTGTATTTCCCCTCCCCTTTCCCAGTCTGTTGCTTTTTCTCCCACTCAGAAAGCCCTCAACAATTCTCAGCATGTTTTCTCTGAAGGCTGCATATCTGCTTTTCACACTATGTCAAACTATCCTTCTGCCAGTGACCCGACTTCATTTCAGCTTAAGATCTCTCTTGGCTGCAGGCATGATGCTTTCCAAAGGGATATTTATATATAGGTGCAAATATTTGAGGTGCAAATACTGCACCTAAATCTTCCTGCATGGTAAGTTTTATTTCCTGAATGCCTGGCAGCGATGGTGCTCCATCAGGAGCATCAGCTTGAATAAAGCCAAGGGAAACTTATAGTTTATGAGAACTTAGCTTTGTATACCCTAACAAAACTTTGTAATACCTACTGAAAGATGAAGTAGTCTGCAAAATGTGCAGCAGTGTGGGTACATTAACAAGAACATGGCCGAGGTGAGCTACGCTAGTATTACTTTGCTTCTCAGGAGTGTTTTTGGTGCCTGCTGTGCTCCATGCAGTTCAGCACAGACTGCTGCTGTTTTGTGGATTACTCTTGAGAGCTGAGCTGAGGGTGCATATACCACACTAGGGTCGTAGACACACACCCAGAAGAAAGCGGTGCTGTCAGTATATAGAGCTAATCTTTTTCTGCACTTAAAGATGCTCTGTAATGCAAACACAGTCAAAGCTGTATTGGAGTATAGCTGGCTTTGGGAAAACAGTGTTCCAGTGTTTGCCTGCTGTGGGACACTCTCAATAGCTGTGGAATATCTGGTTTCATGGCTGTCACGTCTTTCTCACTTTTTTCTTTCTTATGTAATATCCCCTTTAAGCTTCTCTGAAATATTCACCAAATCCTGAAAGAGAACAAACACCTCAGTTTAGCAAAAAAGCATGGTAAACTCCAGGATCATCTTTATCGGGAAATCAAACTTCCCTGAGAACTCAGTATGCACAGAACTATTTAATATTCTTTGCAATATCCAATAAGATATATTTTCTTGTTGTGTTGTGAGGGTTGGGGTTGCAAGTGCATTTCTTTTTAATTGCTTTCCCTTCTTCCTCAAGCATCCGAGTCCTTTATTCCACAAAAATGTAGGCATATGTCTTCTGATGAAAACTGGCCTGCCTGCATACAAGACATCCAAGTAGGTGACAGCTGGGAGAATATGAATGTGTGGTACAATGTGCTATTATAATGTCAGAGTTGGAGTAGGGTAGAGGGAATGCTTGTATTCACAGTCTGTTTACAAGTGGAGCATATCACCTTTTGGAAGCTTATCTTTTCTTCTGAAGGGTTTATTTCCACTGTTTTTCTACTCCAGAGAGCAGTGTGAAATTTTAACCATCTCTTCTGCTTTTCACTTTACACAGGGACTTAAATGCCCAGGTAAAACATGCAAGCAAAAAAAGAGGGAGCTGAATTTCTCAACAATCAAAAATATCCATATGTTAAAGCATGAGTTTTTTCTTTTCATTCCACTGTTGAGTGTGGGCCAATGTTATTCAATAAGGTGGTTTTGTATGGGAGGTAGGGTAGGTTAAAGCTGCCCCAGTAAAGCTGTAAAATGCAGCAGTACTTTATCATTGTGCTTATGTCCATGTCAAATATACTAAAGATGAAATTAATATTTCTACCCTATGTGCTCCTATTTTGGTAATGAACTGTGGCAAGGGAAAATATTTTCTGTGGAAGCAGGTTGCTTTTTAGACATGTGAGAAGACGCTTTTTATTCTTCCACTCCCCAACCCCCTTTCCCCCCCCCCACCTCGAGCAGGGGGTAGCAGGAATTCCTCTTGAGGAAGGTGCGGGAGGCTTTGTCCCTCCAGGAATGCGCGGAGCCCACCTGCACCTCGAGCTGCCGCAGCTCCTCCAAGCGCACGGGCAAGTCCCGGCCCACGGCCACCAGCCCCTCCAGGTCATCCAGGCACGGGTAATGGTCCCCGTTCTATGGGGGGGGATGGAGAGGGAAAAGGGGGGGGTACACACATACACACACCCCACCCCCCCCTCCATGGGATTAGCTTTGGGGGGGAGTGTCTGGAATGCTTCTACTCAGAGGGATGGGGATGGCGCTGTGTAAATAGAGGGGCAGTGGCCTCAGCCCCACCTAAATAGGGGGGGGGGGGAGAGCCCCCAGGGCCTTGGGCCCCATTCATGTATAGGGGGGGCAGTGCCCCTATCCCCCCCCAAATATAGGGGGGGCAGCCCCATTATCACCCCTATAAACACAGAGGCAGCGCCCCTATCCCCCCCCAAATATATGGGGGGCAGCCGCCTTATCCCCTCCTAGATATATGGGGGGGGGGGCAGCCCCATTATCCTGCCTAAACATATAGGGCCAATCGCTTTATCCTCCCCTAGATATATGGGGGGCTGCCCCCTTATCCCCCACAGATATATGGGGGCAGCCCCCTTATCCCCCCCTTGACATACAGGGGGGGGGATAGCCCCCTTATCCTGCCTATAGGGCCAACCCCTTTAGCCCCCCCCATGACATAGAGG